>JAIPMN010208190.1:0-11951 GCA_020650975.1 Apostichopus californicus
CAAGGCAGTTGCAAATAGCCTGTTCCCACGAACGCGGGCTTGCTTCACTCTTGATCGACCTATTGAGAGGAGGGCAAGTTGCTCCACTCTTTTACTGCGTGGGAACGGGTAAACAATGACAAATGTAAATAAAAAATTGCCTTGGGGTGTAAAAGATATGATGGATTTTATCAGTTGTGGTTTCCGCCGCTTGCTTATTTTTCTATCGACATGAACTGTGTCTATTCTCAAATTGGTTGTGCATGTGTACAATAGACCCTTGCAGTGAGAATGAAGGAATTACTTAAGGCATTGTTGAGTAGTAGGCCTACACAGTGTAGCTGCCCGTGTATATCCGCATACATACAGTATAAAGTTTGAGCTGCTTTCTTGAAGACGTCCAGATAACCGGAAAGGCAATTATTATTATGATTATTATCGATATTTTCCTGTACAATATGCCGCAGAAGTAGACTGAGCGAAGTATGTGGTCGGACGATGAAGTATTCGCATTGCTTGGCATTTGGTGCGACGCAAATAATACGTCGAAACTTGATGGGACATGCCGCAAAGCTTCAGTGTACCGAGACATCTGTATGCGTATTGGAGAGAAAGGCTACGGTAGAACAGTCAGCCAAATAAAGTACAAAATGAAAAACTTAAGCTAGGCTTACTGGCTTCTATTTTATCAATAATCAGGAACATAATATGTAGCATCTCAATTAACACAGAGCCTAGTTACTAACTCATCAGGCCCGTAAAATTTTACAATGTAATAGGCCTATATAAAAGAAAAATTTGTAAATCACATACCAAAGTAAAAATAAAAGGATAACTAGAATGCATGCATTCTGGATTCAGTCAAACAAGAGCCACAGCACATATGTTTGCTAACTTAAAAAGACAAGACTTACAATTGACCGTAAAGAATTATTGCTGTGTACATAGCCCGATGTGGGAACATGTTTATACAGGGGTGTATCCAGGATTTTCTAACCCGGGGGGCGCGGATTACTATCAAAGCGGAGCACCACCATCGGTTGGCGCGCAGCTTACAAGAAAATTTATGGTTTTGATACTCCCCAGATCACTGGAAATGGCACTTCTTGGGCTTGAAATGACCAACCAGATGTACACTTTTGCCTGAGAACCAATGATTTCCCAAAAGTTTTTTTTTCATCCATAACCTTTTTTGAAGCGTGTCACCAGTCACACATCATGTTCGACCTCATCGCATCTCCTCTGGATCATTGCTTTTTGTAGGTGATTCTATGTCGCGGCCCACAATACCCGTAAGCCCCACTTTTCAAGGTTTTATGCCCATTATTTGTTTCAGAATTTGAAAATTCACAATTCTCTTCAATAAATTCACTTCAAAACATACCCATAATGTTGCACAAAATTTCATCTATGGACAACCAATATAGAAAAACCTCCTTCAACCCCTAACAGACCGGTCAAAATTGCACGAGTAGAGGGAAGTATGATGAAGAATAGTGGTCAGGGAATTTGTCGAAAATTCAGACACAGTTAATTTATTGGTGTACAAATTTTAAAACCTCTTATAACGGCTACTATAAAACTTCGTTGAAGGACATGAAAAAATACCAGATATTTCCAAAACCGAACACTACACAAATAGACAGTTTGGAGGCTGTTCATCCCGGAACGCCTTTCAGTCATGCTCACTGATATGTGATATCTGCTGTTTGCTTTAAAAATTCGAATAATTGAAATGAGACTGAAATAACTATTATCTGTTTATTGTGCAATGCTCCACCAGTGGGGTAACAATGAGCCTGGGGGTGGGGGCTCCTGCAGCTGGTCCAATGGGGCCCCCTATCAGGAGGTCCAAGCAAGGGCGTTCGCAGATATGTTTACACAGGGGGATCGGTAGGTCATATAGGTGTAACACACCACTTGATACTATCAGAGGCGTATATTTAGATATACGGCTCTGGATACTATCTAAGCGGAGCGCCACCATCAGTTGGCGGTGAGCGTACGATTTTTTTTTACCAAAAATACTCCTAGATCGTCGGAAAAGGCATTTCTCGTTCAAGTTGCATTTACTTATTGATTATTTTGAGATCTCATGTCTTAGAGATAGGATTTTGACCTTCAATAATTTATGTAATGCATTATGGGTCCGTATGCAATGAACATAACTAGAGAACTGTTGGTTGGGGGAAATCATTGAAATGTCAATTGCTTAACTTTTTATTAAATTTTTGATTTTCCAGGGGGTGGGGTGGGCAAGGCCCCCCCCCCCTACTGGATGGAGTATAATGGAGACTACTGAACAAATGCAGTAATCAAAACGAAAGCATAGGCCTAATTTTGGCTGAAATACACCGAAGGCATCTTTATTCTTAGTCCTTTTATTATTATATTTATATGAAAGCCCTGCCTTCTTTTTCAATTGAACGCAGTTTCAAGTCTCTGGGGTGTTGGGTTATTGTTTTAGAATTTTCAAAAAATCATGTCCCGATGTTGTACTTAGTACAAAATTGGCTGGAATTGGGTTTTAAATTATATAATTTGTTTTCATTATAATAATAAATAACACAACTAGCTCGATACAGACATTAATACCCAATGAGCCCATGATCATGATGTCCGTATTTCGTATCACGTGAAAATATGTATATTGTCTTGTTTAGTCTTGCATGAGTTTTTCTTTCCCAGTAAAACGGGCCCTCCCTATCCAAAGAGGTACCCTTTTTCTGTGCATCAGTATAGCGGGGGCCCCCTTTTGGTCGGGGCCACCGGCTCAGCACGGTCCGAGCCCATAGGAGTTACGCTACTTTGCCCCACTTTCTTTTCATTTCGAAAGACGCACAGTTTCAAGTTCATTACACAATGAAGGCTTCGATTCTCTATCTGCCTTCAGTTCGCTAGATATTGCTAGATATCCATACAGTACAGTGCCCTTGGGGTTTTTTGGGGCCTGATCTTGGGAAATTGCAAAGTCAGGAGTGGTCTCACTCCATGTAGGTCAGTGCACGACCTCTAGACGTCACTAATACACAACCCGATCACTTTGTTATCGATGAAGTGGTGTGTTGCCGGATTTTGTCACGGTCTTGGTACTACGGGCGAAGGTCATTAATTAAGTTTCGTAACTCATCGGGAAGCGATTAGAGGGGTGGGGCGTAGGGTTGTGGGCGCGCGTTTTCATGCAGATGGGAACAATCTCAAGAAGTGATGGGTGCGTGCCTCCCCACCGCCCATGATACGCCCTTGGATCCACTACATGATATTCACAGGAGACGTGCTCAATTCTCCAATCGCATGCGGAATTTATTTTTAGATTCATTGTATGAGTTACGGTACTAGGTTTGGGGTAACAATTAGCATTCAGGTAGGAGTGTATAACATTTTATCTCTGGATGGCAGTGTTGGACATAGGTCTCGTGCAGTTCGCAAATAGATCCTGGTCTAATACCGAAATGCGTCATGTTCCCTGACGACTTGGTCGAGTTCGAGACCAGCCACAGTTGGTTTCATAGCACAATTGTACAATTGATTAAGGTGTCCATACACACACATGCGTTATGATAGACCATATATAGTACATATATATATACATTAGTGAGAGAGGAAAAATGGAAACATCAAAAATGGAGTTGTCGGTGTAAGGGGTAGGGTGAGGCGCACGCCCCCTCCGTAATCCTTGATTCCTCACTGGCTACCCTGTGTATATAATAGTGATCAGCGCTGTAATTATGACTGTTCCTCTTCTCTTCCTGGTGTCTTGGCGTTTATCTTCTACTCCCTCCTTTTCTCCCTTTTCTTTCTTCTTTTTCTTCTCCCTTCCTCTTTTTCCTCCTTTCTTTCCCCCCTCTTTTTTCCCTTTTTTCTTCTCTTTTTTTTCTCTCCCCTTTTTCTCTTCTCTTTTTCTTACCCCTGGGGGCGCGCCCCCAACCCCCCCTGGATACGCGCCAGTAAGACATGACACCGATGTGCTGAACTTTTTCCCGCCATTTAGACTGGGTGTCCCCAAGTCAAAACCATGGTCAATGAAGCTCGTAGTAAACGTCCATATAAGGGAATATGGGTGGAGTTTACATTCGCTATCTACAGCGTTGATGAATGACGTTTACCAGTTGAAAAATGTGATTGGTTAATTGCTATTATCTTAAAACATAAAACACAAGTCAACTAGTGAAGCGACCCATATACTGACGCAGGACCAGCTGTTTAATAGTTTTGAGCATTTCTTAAGCATGTCCGGCCGGCGAGTTTTCATTTCACGTCATTCAGACTATGGTCCGAAATAAACAACAAAAATAACGGTGAACAAAAGAAATGACGTGATACACTTGTAAGATTTCCCGCGACCATCGTTTGGGTTAGCACTAATTTCCCTCCAATTTGTAAAGTGTAAGAAATTATAGACGCTGCTTAGGAGTCATAATTTTACCACATTATCTTACATCTTATCATAAGGGGATGTACAAAACACTTCTACTTTTTCAAATAGTTATGCCTAGGCCTACCAGGTGAGATGAATGTATATTTAGCCAGCATGAATTAATCTAGTAACAAAGGTGGAGTGTTCTAGACTTACAAAGCCGAATGTTCGTAAAAGCACACCAAAACCAATACCTTCACTACGAACACTGCGAACTCTGTATTAGAAAATAATAACAGGAGATGTGTCACCGTAAAGCGTTTAGTCTACACGCCATAACTTCTTTGATGCAATAGTAGCAAAATACACTGCAGTGGAATTTCTTGTTGGCAACTTGCCAAGAAAAGTTTTTACATATATGTCAAGTCCAATGGTACAGTATAAAACAGGTGCGGACATCAAGTTTTCAGCATGTCTCGAGTCCAACCCAACCATTTTGTGTTAGGGGTTAAATATTTCTTTTGGGTAAAGTATGCAAACAGTTGTTTTCTAGAGTTGTTGGAACACAAAGTCGGCATAACTGCTAGAATAATATTATTATATTTAGGTTTTCCATTTTATTTGTTTTCATTTTGGAAACTATGAAAGATTTTTTTTACTTGAAGTTTTTTCTTTTACTTAACCCCCGCGACAAGTCGTACCACTCAAAATATTGCTCTTCAGATACGAACAATAATTTTCCTGCCCAGTGCATTGACTTTATCAAAGGTGGTAAACGTTGGCCGTATCGGGAAAGCCCTGGTAGAAAATAGCGTGTGTGCGCTGCTTGGATGATATATGCACGTGTCGAAAAGACTCACTGCATAGCTGTCGATCGCTGCTCGTATTCTGTATTGCAATAACCTGGTTCGGACATTTTCCAAGGTTTTCCAAGCCTGCCGCTATGCCTGGAGTTAACTCGTTGAAACGCGGGTTCAAATTGCAGGGCTTATCTGCGGTTACAATTTTAGCTCTACCTATGCATGCTTGAAGCAAGCCCGCATTCATGGGAACAGTGTATCTGTAAGCGACTCCGACAGTCATCACAGGGCGTCTGCGATTGAGTTGCGAGACCCCGGAAGGTGAACTGCCCTCAGCGAGAGCTGATGGATCCTGCACCATAGAAAGAGGTCCCAAGGCACTCTCCAAAGCGAAAGGGATCTCGTCCTGCCTTGGCGGTTGATGTAGGAAACCGCCAAGGTGTCGCATCTGACAAGCACCAGGTGTCCGCACACTCTGTGCTGCAAGAGCTCCAAGACGTTTATGTGGGTCCCCATTAACTCCTCTTCCCGCACATGGGCCAGGGACACGTCTTGCGCATGTGCTCCCCACCCCTGTAGGCGTGCGTATGTTGTGAGCTTGAGAGAGGGGGAGCCGATCCGAAACGTCACACTTTTGTACAGGTTGGCTTCGTCGCACCAACATTGAAAGATCTGGTCCAAGTGCGGAGCCGGAGGTACTAGGACTGTTAGGTCCTTTGACAACGGGCGGAAAAAGGCGAGTAGATGGAACTGGCCGCATGTATAAGCGGCAATGATGGACCAGGTCCACCAAACACGCCAGGTAGCCCACCAGGACCAGCCACGCATGGGCAGGTACTGTGCGGGGGCGGCGTTGGATGGACAGACCTCTCTGAACAGCCTGCACCCTCTCCCGGGTCGGAAGGCCCGACCCGGGTAAAGGTCTATGTCCGCCCCCAGATAAGTCACTTGCTGTGATGGGACCAACGAAGACTTTTCTTTGTTGATCAACCACCCTAATGATGACGTCATATCCAAGACCCTCCGGATGTCGGAAACAAGGTCCCATGACTCCGCCACAATCAACCAATCGTCTAGATAGACAAAAATCTGGACTCCTAATCGTCTCAAAATGGCAGCTAACGCGCGAACCAATCTGGTGTAGCTCAGTGGAGCCGTGGACAGGCCGAAAGGAAGGGCTGTGAATCGGTAAGAAGCCCCATTGTAACGGAAGGTCAAGAAGGGGCTGTGATTGATGAAGATCGGGACATGAAGATAAGCATCCTGAAGATCGACTGAGCAGGCCAACAGGCGGGGAGACAACCTGTTCAAGATCAAGGGGAGCGTCTCCATCGGAAACCGTTGGGGGCGGATGAAGTGGTTCAGCGGCCGTAGATTGAGAATGGGTCTCCAACGAACTCCTTCTTCGGAGTGAGGAAGACGGCCGCTGAAAGCGGGTAGAGTCTTGCTCAAAATAGGGACAATGGCGCCTTTCCGAAGGAGGACATGAACCTCGTCGTGCAGAGCCTTGGCTCTGGCCAGATCTGACGGAATCGGAGTGACCCGGTAAGGAGTCGGAGGCGGCGGTACCCCTCCTGGATCGTTGAGAGGATCCATCGGTCCCTTGTGACCCTGTTCCTCTCGCCGGCAAATGCCAGGAGCCTCCCCCCACCAAGGGGCCGGCACAAGAGGGTCCGGGCCCAGCGAGCAGTCATTTGCGTAAGGGATGACCACTCCCCCAACCTCTGCTGGTAATATGAGGGGTTGGATTTCTACATTACGTCCACCAGACTGAGCCGAACCCAGCAGTGTATCCCTTGGTCGTGGGCGACGAGCTCCCCTACGGTGGTGAGAAAAGGCCGAACCAGGGCCCTGCGAAAGGGAGGCAAGGGAGGAGAAGGTTCAGTGGTCTTACGGAGGATTTCTCTCCTCATTACGTCCTGCTCGACAACCTGTTGAAACGAGCCTTTCGAAGCTTATCCCCATAGGACCAGGCGATCACATGCCTCCTGGGGAACCGGAGGGGAGCAAATTAGGGTGTCGTATTGGTCTTGGCTCACTGGATACGTGGATACGTCAACCAGGCTTGATCAGCCAAGCGGGTAAACCAATCCCAAACCTCTCCGTCTACGTGTATCGAAGGGGGAGGCTGAGAATGTGTCTCATCCCCCGGCGCACGAATTCTGAGCCAGGAACACCTGGCGGGCTGAGCTACTATGGGAGGACCTGTAACACCGAAAGTTACATGTAGCTCACGGACCAAACGTCTATAGTCCTCCTCCGAGAGGACATCCCCAGACAGGTCGACGTCTGGGCCAGGAGAGGTAATGCGGTCCACGTCTGAGTGACTTAAATCACTTCTAACTGTCCCCTAACTGTCCAACGGGATCACTAGTAAGGCCCCAATGGGGCGGAGTCGATTCAATCGACGGATGTGATACTAACTGCAAACGAGCAGAGTCCACCTTATGGCCCTGACGAAGGGAATAGACCGACTCTTTCAAGGCTGTGAGGAAACAAACCACCGAGGGGTCCTCCGGCGGCAACGTAGAGTGGTGACAGGAGGAGTGTTTCCGTCTACGACAGACTCCCGTTCGTCAGAAGAGGACTCAGAAGAGTAGGACGCGCCTCCGTTTTCTGGACGTCATCTGCCTTCTAGCGGGGGACTGGCCCCTAGATTGGTAGGTGTCTGGAAAGGATCCGGGCCTCTGGTAGTGAGCGGGTGTCCACCCCACCGGGGTCGAAGTGCGACGGCCCCGGTAAGGGCAAATGCTAACGGTGTATCCATTGGTTCCTCCCAAGCAGGTCTGGTGTAGTGGGGCCCCCGAGTCCTGCACTAACACAGCCCCTTGTGAAGAAGGACCCACATGGGCCGACACAAGGGGCCTCTGTGATATCAAGCCCACCTGGGCTACCATCGACATGGGGGAACTCCGCGACGGGTCGGCCAGCATTGCCGTCGTCGGAGTCTCTCAACTAGACGCTCCCGTCGCTAGCATCAGCGAGGGTGCTACCGGTAGAGGCAGTGGAGGAGGTGGAGGAGGCGAAGAACGATGGGATCCATACATTACAGTGGGTTCTAATTAGAACACCCGTATTGACACCACGATCTGAAAGAACAAAAATAAAAACGTTATTAGAAAACGGCAGCGACAAATTACTTTATTAACGCTAGGAAAACCTCCAAAAACAAGGACTCTCCGCTGAGTTGGAGGGGGCCAGACCACCTGATAGAGCCTCCCTACCTCGGAGACCACTACCTGAGTGGGTGTAGCAGCCCATAACGAAGTTGTATACCACACCCCTACGAGCTTCCTTTCAGAAGTTATGGGCCAATAACCACTGATAAAACTTCCGACGGACAAAACTCGGTTCCCCCTCCTAGACCGAGGGGAGAGGCCAAGAGACTCCAGAGGGGGCCTAGCTAGAGAGACACCCTAGGGTAACCTCATAACCAAACCGGAAACCGAAAGGTCCAAGGAAGAGGAAGAGACAGGCCCAAATGTTGGAGTCATCACCTCCTAAACCGGTAGAATGAAGGCCTCTCAGCTCCACTATAGAAGGGCGTGGCCCTCGGATGCTGTGTTCTGTGGATAGAACAGAAGCAGGCCCAGAGGCCAAAATGAGAAATCAAATTTTTCATTGGTACCTTCCCCATATATGTGTAACGAAAACAATGAAAAAAGGGGGAATCCGAAGATTCCCCAAGGCTTCTGAGTAAAAAAGGAGCTACAGTACGTGACCAAAGCACATGGTCAGAGCTCTGGAGCGTGCGAACTTTGGTCACGTGACCCAGAGCCCCAGAGCCGAAACACAGTACTACCGTGCTAACAGCTGAAGGCCAATGCACCCCCTTTGTACAAGTAAATAAGAACCCGAGCCTATACACACTACGTAGCAAAAATTGCAGACCGAAGGGTCCGACGATGGGGCCTAGGAAAGCAACAAGCCCAACCCAAGGCCTAAAAAGGGCCGGAAAGGAACTGCTAAAGTTCTGTGGAGGGAAATAGGCCCCAAAGAGGCTCGAAGAGCCCACCTATCCCCGAGCAGGAGGCAACCAAAAGCACACCTCGTACCCGAGGTAGGGCCGACAAACCCCCACACAAAACAATATGGAGGGAACTCATCGAAGCCAGCTACCCTACAGCCGAACACTAAAAGGAAGGAAAAACCCTTCCCCAACGTACCGGGGGTGGAAAAAGGGGTCCCAAAGGGACTAAACAGGAGCGAACTCAACAAAACGGGAGATAAAAAGGCTTCAAGTGAGCTAAGCAAATGCGAAACAAACATCAAAAACTTTGATGCAGACTTACAACTGAAAGACACAGGAAAAGAATGACCACACCAAGGCACCGGATCTGGCCAGACAGCTGGCTAGACCGGCTGCCCTTGGCAGGCTAAGGTATAGTTGGTGGTGGTTTTTTGTGAGTTGAGCGCCGATGGCGCGGGAAAATGCATAAGTAATTTGTCCAGAAGGTAGGGAGTTCCCGATGTAAGTTAGGAGATCCATACAAAAGTTGTTAAGGCCAAGGACAAGAGTACAAGTAGTATTCCCTCCTTGTCCACACATCATACACCTACCCCTCCTCCTCTATCGGTGAAATCAGAGTAAGCACATGCAATATCCCCTCCTCATCCCCACGTCATCCCTACCTCCTGCCATCATTGGAATGGAAGAGCAGAGTGCATATTACCCCCCCCCCCCCCAGAGTGCATATTACCCCCCCCCCCCCCAACACCAAACATAATACACCTACCCCTCTGTCCCTATAATGGAAGGGCTAGTACTTTGGGAGGCGTCTTGGCTTTAGCCAGTCAAATAAGTCACATTCAATCAACCACATGTCTGTAGTGTAACGTATCTTTACAGACAAATAGTCCATTAAAATTGAAAACAAAAGTCATACTTTCAAAAGTTGATTTATTGTGTCTAGTGCATAGCAAAAGAGTCCCTCAAGCTTTTATCTTGTTTTGAACATGAAACTGGAATTAAAAAATTAAGGCCTCCTAATCAGACAGTTTTTTCTTGCCATAGAGGAACATTTTTGTGGATAAAATCTTAAGCATAATCTGAAAGGCGTGTTAATATAAAGTTCTATTGTCCAAACTCACAAGTGAGGGGAGGTTGGGGTGGGGGGCACGGTTTTAACAGAGACTTTGATAAAGTACTTCCAGAGTTTTACCATACAAAGAAAATGTTGATTCATGCAGATTACTGATCCTATAATGAAAGCTTTTTTTCCATCATATTTTGTTCTTTTTTGTTTTAATTTTCTTCACAGAGACTGAAGAAGCTCATATCACCTCAGAGGCAGAGAACATGGACTGGGAGTCTTAGTGTTTTGAGGTGGAGTTCATGAAGCGGGAAAATAAAAAGTGTCTTCTTCTTTCTTTGTTATTTCTTAGTTAATTAAGTAAGTGTTAATTAAATGTTAATATCTCCTTCAGTCAGTTTACATGTAGTGTGAGTACTAAACCATCAGTATGAGTCCAAAGAGTACAAAGTGAAACGTAAGAGCAAGGGTTGAAATAAGCGGGCGCCCAGGCGCTATTCGCGCCCGCAAGCACTAAAATAGCGCCCCTGGACATGAAAGTACAATACGCACGGGCGCTACTTTGTCGGCAAATAAGCGCCCGCATACTCCTGTAAATATCAGCCTTAGTAATGCGCTGCACAGAAGCCTGAAACTACATTGCATGCTATTGCTATATAGTAACTGCTAGCGATTTGATAAATCACTGATCGATCGAGTGCATGCACATGCAATAGCACTGGTGCACATAGTTTATATATCGCACAACACCTGTACTGATACGTACGTACATGCCGTACTTGAATTTTGTTTCTCCCTTTTAGCTCCTGGTAGTGAGAAAATAGCTGCTGGTCCTACTGAAATTGCCGCGAACCAGGAGCCACTTTTTTAGAAAGTGGCTCCTGGTCCACAAATCCTTATTTCAACCCTTGCGTAAGAGTACTTGATTTTCATTGCAAGTGCAAGGTACAAGGATAAAAACATACAAACATACAAGGATAAAAACAAGTACAAGGATAAAAACATGAGTACTAGAACCAGTGACAAGTTACACTTATGAATAGCAGTACCTGCTTTTAATGTTTGTTTCCCTCTGCGTAATACGAGTACAGTAAAGCATACTCAATCATGAGAACCTACATGAGTACTACAAGTCTGACTACTTGTAATTAGAGTAAGTAGAAGTATAGACATCATTAACTAATGGTGACCAATGCATCATGTGTCAAGTAACAGTTATGAATAGCAATAACTGTTAATAATCTTTGTTTACCTCTGTGTAGTACAAGTTTAGTAAAGCATACTCAATCATGAGAACCTACATGATTACTACTAGTCTGACTACTTGTAATTAGAGTAATTAGTAGTATAAACATCATTAACTAATGGTGACCAATGCATCATGTGTCTTATCATTGTGACCATCATTTGTCTTAAAATCTGTGACCCAAACCTCAGCGAAAGAGTTGTTTGTGACCTCAGGAATTTGTACATAGAATAATTAACAGTTAACAGATGCCAAACCATCGCATCGTATGGATCCAAATGGTATTGTGCATAAGTACTAGTGTCACATTGAACACCACTTCTGTGTAATAGCATATACATTAGTTAGTATAATGCATGCTACTATCTTTGTGTGTGCCATCACTCCTCTCTCTGTGCTGTACATGTGTGGTGTCAGTGGCGTAGGAAGGTACTTTTGTGTGGGGGGGCTGAAAACTGATGGCCGGCCTGGGGGAGGGGTCTAAGGGGAGGGGAATTTTTTTGCATTTCCAGGTAACCTCAGATGCAATTTGGTGC
>JAIPMN010208304.1:0-17654 GCA_020650975.1 Apostichopus californicus
ATATATATACATATATTTATATCGTTGTGGCTTTATTGCGGTACTCGTAAGGTCTTACACGTTTGAACACTGCATATTGCAGATTGATTTACCTCATACTTACCCGCACAATATTATAACATGAATAACATGCATGATGCAAACATCGGTGGACATGCAAATTGCTGGAACCAATAATACGCCAACCAGTTGGGAAGTTTTATCTAAAGAAAGAATGATATAACAGTATAGTTGTAATAAGAGAGTAATAAAAAGGAGTTGTTTGCGTAACTGTTCTAGGGTGGTTCTAAAAAAGGCATGCGAGGTGTGACCAAAAATGTTGATGTAACTTGATAACACGTCAAAAATACTATAGTCGTCGAGTAGACACGCCACGATAACGTTACATCTTGACAAAAATTGTCAAATTGTTGAGATGCTGAGTTCACAACACGTCAAATATGTTTCTTGTCGAGTTAACTAATATTTCGTGCTGTAGTGTCATACTAACACGCTTAGTCTATACAACTTGCCTGGCCCCTACAGAACCACGTTCCAATATAGAGTAACCAACCGATAATATATAATACAATTTATTCAATTTACCGATAAAAAAAGAAAAGAAAGCCAGAGAAATTGGTTATACTCAGTCGCACATGTATGTTTGTGCTTATAACCTCTTTATTGATAAACAAGACTTTTTTTTAAATATTTCAGCTTTCGTATTTCCCCTGGATCCCCGTTATGGCTCTGAGGTGCATTTCAGTCTCAAGAGAAGTCTTTAGAGTAATTCCTCTTTCTGATTTGTATTATGATGTAACTTTCGACGACTTTAACCCACGCGATGAACTCGAAACCAATAAAAGTGTACAGTTGTAATTAAGAAACTAATGTACACGTTTGTTAGTAAATTTTTCGACCGTCGTTGCTGGGCCTGCCACTGCATGCAGTCAGTCTCAAAACAGCTATAGTATCGTAATTGATCTACACCCCTCTCTTCAAGAAGGGTGCATCATCGGACAACAGTCATCCGGTTATTTCCGTTGGCAAAAGTTGTCGCGCATGCATCTGGGGGTTGCAACTGCCGGAAGTTCAATGGTGAAAACGGATTACAAACGTACAAGGGACGGACAGCAACGGACGAACAACGGATGAACAACTGACGAACTAACGAACACCAACGGATAATAACGAAATTACAACGGACAATTAACGGATAAAGAACATACAAAACGTAGGAGTATAGCGGAAAAGGAACGGACATACCGGACTAGTAACGGAGAAGAAACGTTCTAAAACCTGGGCCTCCCGAGTGCCTCAAAATCAGGGGGCATCCTTATGAAGTTGATGAAAGATTTTTGGTCTTCCATTCGCAGCTCCTGCATTAGTTGGTCATAAAGACCAAACTGCCGTCTTGTCTGTGGACCTAGCCAGGCCCTAGACCAGCATTTACGCCGAGCACGTCTCTTCCTTCTCATCTTGACTTGTTCATAGTTCTGGATGTTGGTTTCAATGATAAGCATCTGTGCTTGTAAAACTGACACTGTGGTCTGAAGCTTGAATCTTTCTAAAGGGTCCATGATGTAGGTGTTGACGGTAGAGGTTATATGAGCAGAATGAGGCGTGGAAGGCTTGGAGTGGACAAGGTGGAAGTACGCTGCATCTTCGTTCTATGTCCGTCTGTTATACTTTTTCTGGCCTGAGTTCTTCCGTTTCTTCCGTGTAACGTACATTACCTATCTGTTCATTGTCAGTTCTATTCCTTTACACTTCCGTTGTTTCTACGTTAGCGTCCGTCGAATATACGGTATAGGTACTGTACTTCTACGTTTCATCCGTTCTTTGTCCGTTAATGATCCGGTGAGCAATAGCAATAACCAGAGACGAACGGAGAAATACAGTATGCCAAACGCATACAGAACGAACAAAACGCATGAGAAACTGATAAAACGGAAGCTTAACGGATTAGTAACGAAAAAATAACGGAGACAGTTTTGGTGGATGTCCATTCCAAGTTTTGTGCATGTTCAAATCAACGCCGGACAAACCGGACCTTGCCGTTAATGAAACGTAGACGGACGGAGGAGAACCGCAGACTAAACGGATACTAACGTACATCAACGGAGTGCCATTTTTTGTCTTCGTTCCCTCTCCGTTATTGCAATCCGGTGAGATGTGACAGGGCCTTAAGGGGAGATGGAATTTTGTATACCTACGTAGGATACTGGCTATCAGTATTTTATAACGTGGGCAGTCTAGAGGGCCTTTAAAAAATGTTGTTTGAAGGAAGATTGCAGGTTGCCCGAATTTTGGGACATAAAAAAGGCTGTCAATCTTTCTTGCGACGTTTTCAATATGTGTCTAAATATCCAGGCAAGTATGTTGTACGATTTGGGCAAGCGACCATGTAAAAAAACCTTTCTCAATATATTGCTTTTAAATTTTAGGTTGAATTAAACTTTATATCCCGAGGATGCCCGAAATCTTTCAACAATTATTTGCCCAATTTTGAGTCCCTTGAAATGTTGTGGGCGCAGTCTGTCTCCTACCTCCCCCTTCCCTCACGGCGCCTCGTATGCCTATGTAGGCGGAACTCTCACTAATGACTGGATGTTTTGAGCAGCTTGCATAATTTGATAATATGACTGTTTAATTTCACCATCGAATTTAAGAACTCATCGGGTTCACATAAGATGGCTACTTTCACAATGAATGACCACCAGAAGAACAACTTAACGTCATTATAAGACGCCCATTTGAAATGAAAGAGAAATGAGATACGAGTATGTAATAATCATCATGTTACATTTTCGTTCATTTTTTTTATATATAATACTATAGAGAACATATTCCTTTATAGAATGTCGATAGGAGATGATGACATAGATATTGTAAGATGCATGGTTTAGTTGGATGCAATGTTTCAACTTAGTTTATTTTCCAGTTTTGTTACGTTACATATCCATAATGTGTAACTCGCTCTGACAATGCTTTTACCGTCGGGTGCTCTCTGTATGTATATATGGTAACTTTTAACAAAGCATTCGCAATCGCGACCCAAACCCTGAAATTATCTTCCTCTCCACATTTAGTACATTAAGGTACTTCCTGAGTTGATTTTGATCAAGTTTTTGATGTTGGTTAATTTACACCAAATCGCTCATTAGCTTGACTACTCAACTTTCTTTATATAAAGTGAGGTAAAAGTCCAAACTTTTGAAAAGTTCTGATAAATAGTTTATTAACTGTGTTAGTTTTCTCCAAATTAAAAAGTGAAGACAGGTGGAACAAGCTAGACGAGTGTCTTATTGTGACTAAGTGAAATCTTATTTTGAGTAATGTTTGGAGAAATTGCACACCGAACTCTATATTGCTTTAAAGCTTTAGTAACAACCTTAAGCAATGTTGTTTAATATTAACCATCTAACAATTACATGATGCATTTCCTTTTCTATTTTACTTTAACTATAATTGTTGTTAATGATGTTTCAGTTGTCGTTTAACATGCTCTGACCCCTTCCACTATGATGAGCTGCCTCCTGCAGCAAGTGATCAACTTTATGATTTTAGTTACAGGACGCCGTCCTATTTTTCTCTCTTTTCTTAGTAGTATTGTTTCTCATTTCTTCCATCTTTCTGTTTACTCCTGTGATTCTTTCGGAATGGAGGATTCATGCTTACAAGCTAACCTGAGCCTCTTTTAGTGTTCCTTCTTTCTATATATTTATATACATCTCCTGAATTGAATTGAATACCGGTGGTTGAAACGAAACGAGAATTTCGTTTAAATTCTATATATGTCCATAATTTTTACATCTTCCTGCATATTGGCCAACATCAAAACCAGTGGAATGAATGAATTTCTGTTATATTGTTCTATTATCAAGATGACATTTTACGGAAAAGTATTTGCATTGTATTTTCGTATTTGAAAGTCTTTGCAATAAAACTGTTTATTGTCATTTCCGATAAATATTCTTCTTGAGACATTCACTAACAAACTTCGGTTCGGTGTTTCGTACTTATATTCCATTCTTTTGTCCCCCCTGAACGTAAAAACTTTCATATCTGCGTTACTCTTACAACAGGGAGTTGGTAAAGGCTGCCTGGTAAAAGGTAACTTAAATGTCACTACTTACCCAAGCGATGCTTTTGTTCAGGAATACGAATTCACCTCTGTATCTTGGTCTGCCTATATACACGTCTTCTCCGCGGTAAGACTTATCTCAATCTGTTCGTAGCAAAGCTCCTACTTCATTAAACGTCCTGTCAATTCCTAAAAGAGCCTCACAGTAAATGCGGCGTACTAAGTTTATCCCTAATCAGTCAGTCCCCAACGCGCGAGTTAATGAGCTCAGAGAGCAGTTTTCTTGTAGCCCCGCCCCCAAAATTTGGCCAGACGTATGAAATTTCGCGAAACTGCTTGAGACCTACCACTCTGGTTTAAGTGTTTCAATAATGCAAAAGAAGGCGTCGCTAGCCACCATGCCGCGGTAAGTTGAATCTCGCAACTTTTATTTTTCGTAATTAAACAGTAAACAATTCTATTTTTGTCGTACTTTCTGATAAATCTCCATTCTGATAAATTTCCATTGAATTTGGCGCCTTTTTTCATGGCTCAAAAAAGTGCCGTTAAACTTGCCATGAACGTGACTTCGTTACAGGAGAAAAATGCACATTTCTGGCACAATTGGCTAGATTAGACTATGCTTTTTTTCATTTCTATCAAATTCGCGATTGAAATGCCCTAGTCTTGTCAATAATCAACGTATAAACCTTTCGGCAAAACACAGCGCTCTGTAATACAGATGTTAGGACTTTGCATTGGCTCTGTGTGTACACATAATGATGTACGTTGCTTTAGTTCGTGACAAACGCCCATGTTAAACTATAGTGTACACATCTCATACTTCATAGTCATTATTTTACTATAGCCTTGAAATATAGGAGCAGAAAATGCTCATCTTCTTCAACATAGTATGCAAGCTCTGAAGATGAAGTGTAGCATAGGAAAAAAATTACCTCACACTATCCACGGCAAAATACCACAATTTTTCCATGGTAATCTGTGCTACAATACCAAATTTGACTGGTATTTTGGTCCTATATATGGATGCGGGTTACCACAGTTTTTCCAAAGTACCTTACCATACCACAAGTTTACTATGGTTTTTATCACTTTCTATTTCATCTTCACTATTGTTTTATCTCAAATTTACTTTATGTGGACTATGGTGTTACCATATAGTTCTACCCTAATTAACCACAATTTTACCCCAAAGCTGTACTAAATAGTAGTTTACCCTTATTATACCATGGTTTAATTTACCTTAATTGTACCACAGTTTTACCCTAAATTTACCCGAGTTGTATCCCAATTGCACAACAGTTTCCCTACTCTCTTTATAATAATCAGTACACCACAAGTAAACTTACATTTCACGTGGATTGTATCATAATTGGCCTAGTTGAAACATACAACAAGAGTATCATGCGCAAAGAGTGTACGGCTGCAGGAAAGTGAGCTATCGTTTAATGCTTCGATTTCAAACGAACTCGAGGACCGGTTGTCATTTAAGTGATACACAGTATTTGCGTCCAAGTATACTGAATTATGGCGTTTCAGCTGGAATAGTGTTAAAAGTGTTAAAAGTTAAGAGTATTTTCAATTCAATTTTGTGTGACAGTGTAGGCCTCTGCATTTACTAGGCCTTTACATGGCTATTAGATACAGCATGTACAGACTTAAGGAGATTAGAAGAATACTTCCGAGGAGACCTGCTATTGATACAGTAGTATTTACGTACACGGGAAAGGGATCATCTGATAAGCGTGGTGAAAGGAATATATCTCTACGAATAACAAACAATAGAACTATAGCCAAACGTCTACTACCGCTGAATGAAATCAACAACAATGTAAAGATACACTTGGAAAGGAAGAAAGAACAAAACAAGCTCGCTTTTGGATATATCAATGCCAGGTCAGTTAAAGACAAATCCCTGGAGCTGCATGATTTCATTGAAGAAGAAAACATTGACGTTTGGGTATCACAGAAACATGGTGACGAAAGTGATGATATTTTATGCAAAGAGTTGACGCCAAATGGATTTAAGTTGGATCATGTCCCAAGGACATCGGGGAAGGGTGGTGGTGTTGCTGTTGTTTATAAGTCTGGATTAAAGTGTTCTAAACAGAAAGTGTCATATTCATCGTTTGACCTTATAGAGACTGTTATGACAACTCGTAATGACTGTCTACGTCTATAGCTGTTCTGTATCGGCCGCCAAGTGGAGGTAAACACAGTCACCCGACATCATTGTTTCTGGAACATTTTCAGGACTATATCGATAGTCGATTAATATCTGCGGGAAAACTTATAGTTCTTGGTGATTTTAATTTCCATATGGATGAGCAAAGCAATTCAGACTCGGTCAAGTTCAGGGACCTTCTCTTCAGCCTGAATCTAAACCAACACATCACAACTACAACTTATATACAAGGTCATACACTTGACCTGGTGATCACAAGATCAATGAAAACTTGACGCAAATGTAACGTGTAAGCCACCATCTATGTCTGATCACTATCCACTCATTATTACATGTCATGTTGACAAACCTGCTGCACCAAAGAGAGTAATCCAGAATAGATGTATTAAGAACATTGATATAGAGAAACTAAAGCAAGATGTCATGAACAGCCCGTTAGTAACATCACCACCTGATGGTATCACAGACTTAGTAAGTCTCTACATTACTACTATGTCAGATATCCTAGACTCCCATGCCCCCATTACTACCAGGGAGGTAATCATCAGGGAGCACTCTCCATGGTTCACTGAGGAGCTGGCTGATGCTCGTCGAAAACGCCGTCAATCAGAACGACGATGGAAAGCGACTGGGCTCTCTGTTCACCTAGATATAGTGTACGACATCACAGGAACAACTACAACATGTTATGTAAATCAGCTAAATCTAAATACTACCAAAGGGAAATTGAATATAATAAGAGTGATCAAAAACATCCTTTTAAGATTATTGACAAGATAAGGCAGAATAGAAGTGAGCAAATACTCCCCTCTGTCGGTGACGATTCCGCTCTTGCAAATCAGTTCGCACACTTTTTTGAGGACAAGATATTAAAAATTAGTCAATCATTTTTACCTGTCAACATAACCACAGTCATCACCCTGCCCGAGAATGTCATTCCGTTGTCATTTTTTCGGTCAACCACGGACGAAGAGGTGAGGAAGATTATAATTTCTGGCAATTCCAAGACGAGCAGCCTAGACCCAATACCTACATCTCTATTAAAGGAAATACTAGACTGTATACTTCCCATACTCACTCGCCTAGTGAATGTATCTCTTGGTTCATCATGTGTTCCTCTGTCGCTTAAGTCTGCCTCTATTACACCAATTATCAAGACAACCCACGCTCGATCGCGAGGATTACAAGAACTACCGACCGGTCAGCAATCTTCCTTACGTGTCTAAGCTAGTTGAGAAAGTGGTTGTGGGGCAACTACATGAACATATGGAGCGGAATGACTTGTATGAACAAAATCAGTCAGCATACAGGAAGTATCACAGTACTGAGACTGCACTTGTTAAAATAACCAATGACTTGCAATGTGCCTTGGACAGAAATCATTGCGTCTTCTTAGTGATGCTTGATCAAAGTACAGCGTTAGACACTATACATCAAGATCTTTTACTACACCGTCTTACTGAATCGTTTGCAGTCACAGGTACCGCACATTCATGGCTTGTGTCTTATTTGAAACAACGTACCCAGTCAGTTATGATAAATGGCAAGTCTTCAGCTAGTAAGGACTTACTGACAGGCTTTCCCCAGGGTTCTGTATTGGGCCCATACATGTATACATTGTATACATCTCCACTGTTCGCAATTGCAGAGAAACATGGAATTAACATACACATGTATGCTGACGACACACAGTTATATGTTTCATGTGATCTGAAACATGCGGATACTGTGCTACGTCGACTGGAGAGTGCGATCTCAGAAATACGAGAATGGATGACAGACAACCACCTAAAATTGAATGATACTAAAACCGAATTTATAATTATCTGTAAAAGAAGTACAAAGAAGCTTCTGTCACACATCACAAAAACTACGATAGGAACTACAAAGATTGCTGCAAGTGTATCAGCCCGTAACATAGGAGCTGTTTTAGACTCAGAATTAGACATGATCCTCCATATTAACAGTGTTGTTAGGACGTGCTACTCGCATCTCCGCCAGATATCACATATCCGCCCATTCCTGACTCGTGATGCCACTGCTACATTGATCAACGCTATCATCACGTCCCGTCTGGATTATGTAAATAGCCTGTTGCTTGGACTTCCCAACTCTACAACTCGCAAGCTGGAAATGGTTAAACAAAATGCTGCTCGTATAGTGTGTAAGAAAAGGAAAAGAGACCATGTCACGACAAAAATTGGAATCACTGCATTGGCTACCAATAGATTAGATAGAGTGAAGTTCAAAATTAACCTACTCACCTACAAAGCTCTGCACGGTCTCGCCCCCTACTACCTGTCTTGTCTCCTTACACCGTACATACCTAGCAGAACCTACGGTCATCGTCACAAGAATTGCTCAAGGAGAAGAGAACAAGATGCAAGACCGGCGACAGAGCCTTCTCAGTCAGCGCTCCCAAATTATGGAACGCCTTACCGAACTCTGTGCGTGTATGCAGTTCTCTCACCACTTTTAAAACTGCTTTGAAAACATATTATTTTAGACTCGCTTTTACTGTGTAATAGACTGTGTTTTAACTTTTATTATGCATAGATACTACGTTTTGAACTACTTATTTAATTCTTAACATTTTTTAAATTTATTTTTTTGGTATTTATATACTACGTTTAGGATTCTATTTTTTATCGTTTAGTATTGGGTGTTTATTACTATCTGTTTTAAGCTTTTACAATAATTGTCTTACTGTATAGTTTCTCATACTTATTTATATTTAAACATAGTCTATGATTTAATCTATTTTACTATTTACATACTTCTGACATTGTTTTGGACTATATGCGTTTTAGTTTTTAGTATCGTTTAGTACGGGTGTGTTTTTTCATATTGTTGCTTTTGGCTTTTACATTTTTTTATTTTTTTTTGGTTTTTGCCTTATTGGTTCTATATATTTAATGTTTTGGTTTTTGTTACTATTTGTTTTTAGGTTTTACATTTGTAAAGCGCTTTGAGCAGTTTTGCTGATTATGCGCTATATAAATTTTACTTATTATAATTACCAAACAACTCATACTGTATGTCATGATGTCGTGTGTATATTATGGCATACTATTTTATATGCACCAGAATTGGTAAATATGCTGCAGTCAAAACAAGCATGGCAACAAAATAAAGTTTAAACAGGTTTACAGAATATGGTATGTACAGCTTTTGTAAAGTAAACTTTTATTTTATTCTATAGGGCTACTGTGGCAAATTTACAATGTTTTACCCCAATTTAACCATAGTTTACCGCTGTAAGACTAGGGTACTTTTTTTTGCGGGGAGCATATATAAATTGTTTCTTATATCTTATATAGGGTGATAAATTATTGTATTCATCTTCTTTTTAACTGTTCGACCAAATTTTCCTGCCATTCCTGGACTTGCCGTCCTTCTGCTTTACCTCAAGTCCTTTCATAGTGCTTAAAGCTCTGTCTTGTTGTCTTGTTACTATTTTCTGAAAGTTTTACGTCACAAAGTTTTATGTAATATGAACGGGGAATAAAGAGACCAAAAAAATAAAATGTTTTGTTATTCGTAAAGAAGAAGTTCTCTGACCAAAAGTCCCACAAAGCTGACCTCATCGTGAAGTCAGAGTGGCAACCACTGTCTTTTCAGTGGGTGAACTGGAGCTTTGTCTGGCTATTTTTAAGCCAAAATGCCCTCTCATATGTCATATTTAATTGCCTGTTGTATAATCTACATATTTTCACAAAACTAATTATGCTTGAAAATTTACCCAGTAAAAATTCCCTGTCTCGATACCATCAAGGCTCCATAGGCTGTTTACTAGCAACCCCATGTACAATTTCGGGAGGGTTAATTTGAAGGGGCACTGGCAGGGCTTGGACTCTTTGCAGTGGCAGGGCTTGTATACTTGGAAGAGCACCAGCATGGGTCCATCTTCATGAGAGTCTCTAAATAAAATTATTGCTGTTGATAAATTCAAACCAGTGTTGAGTGCCTGATTTCAGCGAGTAGTGCTTAAAGTAGCGATAGATACGATATGGCATTGCTTGCATGTATTATGTGTGGATGTACCAAATCGATAATTGGCATCATGATACCCCAATCCACAGAGAAAAGTCATTTCACGGCCATGAATAGTTCCTCTTATGATTCGATATACGCATGGAGTTCCATGATATAAGCAATTCAATTCCAATAGTTTTATCACGCTTAATTAAAGCATTTCGCGCAATACGTACCAACGTAAAACGGGACAGTCACCACTTTACTCGTAACCTGTATTCGTAACCCGTATTCGTTTGCGTATTTATTTGCCGTGAACTTGACTTCGTTACAGGATGATTTGAAGAGAAATGGATACTTATTCGTGGTTAAGGAATTTTATCAGCGAATATATTGGTTTTCAAAATTGGAAATGATGATATTCATGTCAAAAAAACAATTTACGTTCGGAAAATACAGCCGAAATTCCTTTTCCACTCCTTTTTTATTGTCTTTTTTTAATAAAGATTGGATTAAACACCTTTCCTTCATCAAATTAAGTTAGTACCAGACATATATATTGGTTAATGAATGAGAAATTGACCTTCGAAAATGATAAGTTTTACCTAATTAAATATTAATGAGGAGTGACTTCAAGATTCCCCGTGCATATTCTACAAGAAAAGAAAGCACCAATCAGAAAGTTTCTTTGACGTATTTAAAAAAAAATGAGTAAGATTTGAGCGTCAGTAAACCCCGACATGGAATGTACTGCGATTCCAAGTTGTATTAACAATTTTCTAGTTGTATATCGGTTTTGTTCGAAAGTACCAAAGACGAAACTTTTTGAAACATATTTTCACAACTAGCAAATAGATTGAGATATGTTACAGCCTTTACAAACTCATTGAGGGTAAATGTATGGGTTATTGGTTACTTTATGAGTTATAAAAACGTGTAGCCTACGTCATGAAGGCCTTTTGACCCCAGACACTATGGTTATCATAAACCAACAAAACATTTGAATTATCATTAAGGATCATCTTAGAAACACGTATAATTAGCTTACATACAATGAGCAGTGACTTTCCATTTATAAAGAGAGTTTCGTGGTCTACGTGCAGAATGTCACGCTCAATCACTCTAATCTCTAATCAAAAGTCAACAGCAACCTGGGATACGTTGTTCAAGTAACTCATTTCTTGTTTGTTTCCCATGATAAATGATCTGCAATTAGCAATTAGGCATATGAAATGGTTTCGAGCAAAGGTTATATGCCTTCAACATTTTTTTTTGAAATGTTTTATAAATTCACTGCTCAATATATATGATAAAGCCATAGTCTTTGGGATTTGTTTTATAACAGCTTAGTAATCTCACTTTTTCTTGTACACGGCAGTCTGCTAACGGCTACAAATATGGCATTTGCGTAATAACTTATATGGATAGAAAAGATCTAAAACACTACATTGACACGGTTACTTTATTGGAATTTAGAGTAAGATGGGTATTTGATGATGTTG
The DNA here is from genome assembly GCA_020650975.1 of Apostichopus californicus. Classification (NCBI taxonomy): domain Eukaryota; kingdom Metazoa; phylum Echinodermata; class Holothuroidea; order Aspidochirotida; family Stichopodidae; genus Apostichopus; species Apostichopus californicus. The sequence continues at coordinate 11,729 of JAIPMN010208304.1, forward strand.
GGGCGGGAGCGAAAAGGGGATCGAGGGGTTCATTCCTTAATTATGAGAAGGGTCAATTATTTTAACAGAATTACAATCTACCTCACAGCCAGACCCCAAAGTAGTTATACGTTTTTTGATTTGCCGGTTTCTTTTAGTTACATATACTCATATGTGAGGAAACTGAACGCAACAGCTGGTGGTAGGCCTATAGTTTGGAGACTGATTGCATGACGTCATATTTAAAGGAGTCGTATTATGGTAAGCTGCAATGCAATTTAAATATGCATGTGTCTTACGAAAATATTGTCTTTTGTTAAAGTGATGACTTGGAAAGGGGACATAATTCACACACGACAACCTCCCTCATCCATCGCACTTGATTTTCTGTGTGTACAACATCGGTATCCACGGGTAATAATATTACCCAATCAACCCACAACCAAATGAAATATTTTTAACCTATTGAAAAGTTCTTGTATAAAATTACAGACTTAAAATAAACTTCTTTGAAGTAATTTTTTTTAAATTTTAATTCTTGAGTGGTGAAGTCATCGCACATTTCTGGTTGAACGACGGGAATGTTCAAATGATTTTCCAAGCAATATACAGCTTTCGTTCTCTATGCCAAGTATGAATTGTAGACATTTCCATAATATTTACCCTAACTAAGAAAATCTATGCATCCATGCTTTTCTTTCCACCCCGTTCGGATGCATAAGGGGCCATGATTTGTATATTTCCAAAATCTAGCGAATTAATAACTTTAATTTGAGGTCATTTTCAACTCACCTCGCCCCACCCCCTACCCTTCCCAATTTACCCTCACTATAGAAATTCGCCTTCCACTACCTATTCTCCATGTAGTCCCGAGGTAAAGTGTACTGTTATTTTAAGCTACTATGCAACAACTATAGTCCACTATAGATTTCAGTAATCACCGATGGAAACATATGACCGAAACCCACTCCCCAACCATTTCCTTACCCCATTTCTCCACCATGATATACGCCACTAACTGGAAATAGAGGCGAACAACATCACCAGTTTGGTATCAATGGAAATTCATTTTTTGGTGGGGAATTTATTCCCCAAGCAATATTTAACTTTACCGAACCTGTATAAATGCCAAAAAAAATACAAATAAGCAATACTTCTGTACGTTTATATATGAATTGGACACCCCCTTCTCTCAACCGTCTCTGACACCCCATAGTACTGAAATTGTTACCCAAATCCCCGTCCATTCATTTGTTAGAACCGATATGACAGCGCCCTCTATAAAACGCTGAAGATATCTGAAATCCCAATTCTGTTGCGCGGGAAGAGACTTTCGAATCAGGAGATGGTGTTAAGTATAGAAAGTGTATGTTTGTATTGGGATCGGGTGTCGTGTGGAGTTATAATTACCGGTAAGAAATCGCTTCCTCTGTCTCAAAAATTGCACATCTTGATTGCTGATAGGGTCAATAAAGTTCATTTCTAAAAAAGTGGGGTAGTTGAGGGGAGACGGTTAGACCATTGGACATGATAACCTGAAAAAACGTTAAAAATTATACCACTTGTCAGACATAGCGACAAACAACATACGAAAAACGTATAAATAATATTGTATTTGAAAATATATCAAACGCATCACAACAATACACCTTACACCAGCAGTACACTATGAGTATACAAGGACTCGCAACGCCATATATATGCAACGAAACGTAACAAGGGTTAGAATGTTATCATCGTCTATACAAACAAGAATGACAATATATTTGTGAATACTTTTGCTACCATTTAATACATATTTATATCATATGAAACGATATTGCTATACAGATATCATCTACCGAAAATGTCACTTACCAACAAAACTGACTCAAAGCTCCCTTCAAGTCTGTAGGTACCTTACCACAATTATGATAGTTTTAATCCGCCTGAACGAAAGAAATAGTCCTAAATGGCGACTTTTTGTCATCATCACAGTTTTTTATGCTTGGATGTTGAAGAGGGTGACATGAACTACTCATGGTCTAAAAATCGATTGTAGAGGTTCCTGGGTATGCAAGAAGATTCCACAGAAAGAGCCCACATATGGGTTAAGGGAGTACTTTGCTCAGCCTTGCCCGTTTTCAGTCTTGCTCAAAATCTTAAAGGATCACAGTGGTAAAATTTTAATGTGATGTGATAGGCCAAGCAATCAGTTGTCATATATGCCATGGGTAGGACATGTCAGTTGAAAACTTATATATGCTCTAGCAGCCTCGGGAATAACAAGTGTGCTTTACACTAGCACAACAGCCACGTGATCTTCATGAATTTATATAAGGTTTTCTCATTAGTTATGACCAAATAAATTCCGATCCTACACCCATGCAATAAATATTCAATAGTTTGTTGATATTAATGATGTATTTATGTTGTCTTCGTTATATGACACTGGTGTGAAGAGACATGGTTGTAAATATCTTAAGGTAAGTCAAAGCAGTGGCGTAGCCAGAGGGGGCCAGGGGGAGGGGGCAATGCCCCAAAAAAATTTGCTTTGTGTTACAGTCCTGCCCCCTCCCCCAAATGAAATCCAGTAATGTATTAAAAATACTTCTTGTTTACATTTATTCGAGTTCTAATCACAAGTATTCATACCTCAGGGCTCATGTTCATTCTTCATATATAGTCAGAACTTGGTCAGACCGAGATATTACACATGTTGGGCCTTCATCATACCCACATACGGAGACCGTTGATCAATATAGTACTACAGAATAAGCGCCAATAATTTGGCCGGTTGTATAACCATTACAAACTAGCGCTAGCAACCCATGTGCATTTTCAGCGCCCAATAATGCCACTCGTGGAGAATTTTCACTGCACGTATAGGCCCTATAGACCTAGTGAAACTTGTTTGTGTGGAAATCTGGGCATGTAGTGACTTAGAGTAGCTAATTTATTCATTGTATCCTTTTCATAATGTACGGAATTATTTATTCATTTACACACGCTGCATTACTGTTATTTGTTAAACCATAGGCCCCTATAGCGTATTTCGAAACGATGGAATTGAAAGATCATTGTATTCAATTTCATATCTCACATACACTCTTTATATGCTGATTGCGACAATTGCCCAAACGTCCTGCACCGTAGAGAGAATGTTCTCCTCAGTCACATATATCAAGACAGGAAGACAAGCCTCAATAGAGGTAAATTAAGTGAAAGTGTGTCACGTTCCACTAAACCATTGGATGTGTATTTGTGTAGAGGTGCCCATTAATACATATATTTCTTGGTAATTCCTACCATCAACCATCACGGGGTTCTTACCCCCTAACAATAGAATGCTGGCTCAGAGTCAAAGTGCGGGTAATGTTTGTATTTAGACGCCAATTTATGTTTTGGCACTGCGCGTAGAAATTATTCACGATATTTAACATAGAAACCCGTCACAACTGAAAGGCTATCTGCTAGTACTGTAAAGTGAACAGAAAGCCTGCAAGTAGGTTAATCTTATTCATTATAAGTGTTACTTCAGTTAAATAATCTGAATTGATATAACGTTTGCTACTCTGTTGGGAAGAATATTGATTGCAAAACATTTGTTTTTTTGTTTATTTTCTTTCCATTACACAAATGGCGACCGCCTTCCATAGTGTCGAACAGATTGCTCATTTGGGAGATGACGTGTTAAAGGTTAGAATATGATTTTAAGGGTTTTTCTTTAAATTTAATCAATTGAGAACTGTTAGGTAACGAATCTTAAATATTATCATGTGAACACACCCATTAATGCAGAAAAATCGTAATTTTCTCGTTTTATTATAATTTTCTTCAACTGTCCAATGATTTTATTTCTGCATTTGTGTTTATAATTAGTAGGCATTAACTAACAATTACAAAGAATAACTTCAAAGATGACAGGTTTCTTCGGAAATTGAAGATGGAAAACAGTGATGATGAAACCGCCAATCTGATGCTTTGTAAGTGGCAGAAGAGCTGTAAAGAAGATAGTCACGTGCGTTTAATTCAGGCGTTGAGTATTTCTGGGGAAGCTAGTGTGGCCAACGAAGTTCATTTAGGACTAAGTTTAATATATTTATCGTACGTAATGCGTACGATATGTGCGATCTAATCAATGTAGCAAATCCTGTAGGAAGTTTCTGGGCAAAGAAATCCTGTAGAGGTAAGTACCATTATTAAACTGGTCAAAATTGAAGGTTTCCTATGAAGGTACCTTCTTCTACTTCAGAAAGGAACAAAAATTGCTGTGAGAAGCAGTTTTCCGATGACGCAAGTTTAGATTGAATTTTACGTGTTAATAGCGCAGAGAATTACAGTTCAACTAAACAACTGGTAACTTCCAAATTATAGCGCGCACCTGTATTGGTTGCCACAAATGATGTCTCTCATCTAATTTTCTCCTACTGTATCAAGGAGAATGTCATGTCGACCAAACTCCCATGGTTTAGTAGGACCTTCATACAGCAACACTACGCAAGCGTAAGTCGGAGTGGAATTGGAAGCGTACACGACTGGAAGTTCACCGCCAGATTTCCAGGCAAGAATGTAAAGATTACGCCCGGCACTTTAGCGTGCAAAGTGTTCATTTTATAGGGATAGAGTTGATGATTGTGACACGAAAGCTCTTTTCTCTGATCAATAAAGAGTTTGGTCGAAAACAACGCAATGCTGTTCCCGAAAACATCAGTGCAGAGTCTTTGGGTTTATACTTAAGTGACAAGATTCGCCGCATTCGTTCTGCTATCGATGATGCTGAGAATGTTGCCTCACCGGGTACGTCATCACCTCCTGATCACACCGTATGTCAATCATCATTTAATGAATAACGATTGGTGACTAAACAGGAAGTCCTCAACATTATCAAATATAAAGCGTGCAAGTTGTGATCCAATACCGTCTTGGCTTTGCAAATCGTGCCTAAAGTCATTGTTACCTGTTCATACGAGAATAATTAATGAATCTCTACACATAGGGAGTTTCCCTAAGATATTTAAGCATGCTGTGATCACTCCACTCCTGAAAGAGCCCGGGTTTAGACCCAACCGTGTTATGCAATTATCGCCCGGTATCAAACCACTGCTACATTTCCAAATGCATTGAGAGAGTAGTGTTGGGACAATTGCAGACTTTTCTTCGAACCCACAAACTCTATAATGAATTCCAGGCTGCTTATCAATCACATAATTTGATAGAAACAGCTCTTTTGCGCGATAACAACGCTATTTTGCAGCAGCTGGACCTTGGCCGACAGGTAGTTAGTGGATCATGCCATATTAGTTAACCGCCTCAAATCCTGTTACTGCATCAAAGGGTAAGTCCTGCATTTGATTGCATCATACTTAGTGGCTCGTAAACAAGCTGTCCAATTAGGCGAAGATATCTCCGCTATATACGCATTAGGGTGGGGTGTACCACAGGGTGCTGTATTGGGTCCGACGTTGTTTAGTTTATACATGGGCCGCTTGGTGATGTCTTCCGCCGACACCAAATTTCAAACATGTGTTATGCCGACAACAGCCAGATATATTAAAGCTTTGGTGACAATTACTCGTCTGACTTATTAACTGTTTGTCAGACATAAGAAGCTGGATGTTGGCAAACAATCTCGGCGTCATTTTTCATAATCACATGGATAATGGACCAACATATATATATATTTATATATATATAACACATCTGTTGCAGCTGTTTCAAGTAACTATATGTTGGTTTACCATATCTGTAATTGTGTTTGTCGTATGATAATAAATTAATCAAGCAACAGCACAGAAGGTGACACGGATGACGTTCGAAACGTATATAATTAATTGATACAGTAATGGATGTATTAACTATTAACTTGCATCATCACTGTCTCTCAGGAATCTAATTAGAATCTGTTGCAGCTGTTTCAAGTTCAGCTTCTTTACAAAGTGATCTGTATGTGTTTGTTTATTCAATC
>JAIPMN010208435.1:0-10063 GCA_020650975.1 Apostichopus californicus
TTCAGCCCCCCCCCCCACTCAAAAGTACCTTCCTACGCCACTGGTATATACCTAGTAATATAGGAGTCATAATGTAACAGAAGTCAAGCTATCTTCGTAGGTGTTTTTACAGTACTTGTTATTGTTTAAGACATTACAGTAGGCCAAGCTGCTTCTTTATGATTCTGCGAAATGTTTAACTTTGTTCAACACTTACTTTTGGTGGAAAAAGTTAATATTTCATACTGCAAAGAAACAATAACATGACTTGCCAATGCGCAATTACGTAGCACCATGTATCTGCCTAACTGCCTAACCTTTGTTCATAGAAAGTATTGATGTTGCAGATCTGTACTTTGGAGACTTGAACAACAATCATAGGACTAGTGGCGCGTGAAATTTGGTGAGTAGATTTTTAGTCACGGTCGCCAAATAGCGAGTACTTATAAAAATAATGGAAACCTGAAAACATGATTTCTCATGGTAGAAATCATGAATACTTTCATACATGGTATATGGATTTGCCATATTGAGTACAAGGATCCTGTTGCTTGTGAGGTCAAATTTCCTATGAGGTCACCAAAGGTCAAACTCTGAAAAACCTTTTACATGATATCTAGCGATGGAAATCGTGGATACCTCTTATACTTGGTGTGTGGTTCATAACATTGAGTACAATATCCCCATTGTTTTTGGTGGAGGTGTGTATAGCCATGCCATAGTGTTATTGTATCAAAATGGTGGTTCAGGCCATTTCTATTGTAACAGCTAGTTCTGGTCATACCAACAAGCAGAAGTCTAGTGCACTGAAGTCATCGAAACCGCAATGCATTTTGCATCTAGTTGTACCTAACTTTCTAGCTGTGTTAAACATCTGGTACATGTGTGTAGTGCTAGTGCCAATACATGTCTAGTGTACTCTGTGTTGAATGGTTTATGTGAATTATGGGTTACCATTGGTGCAAAACAGGTGTTGTTTTTAAGATCGTCATCAATAACAGAAATTCACAGACAAACATTTACATACTGTCTGCTTACTAGCAATAGAAATGGACTGTTTGAGTATTGCGATTCTAGAGCATTGCTGCTGTAGCGATACTTGAGGTGATCTTTCAGATGCGTGAAATGAGACATAAAGTGACAGCAGATAATCTTTGATAGTAATCACCGTTTTGATCTCTGTTGTTGTTTAGACTGCTGAGAAGGACGAGTTTGAATACCAACAGAAGGAATTGGAGAAAGTGTGCCAACCCATCATCACCAAACTCTATCAGGCTGGTGGTGCCCCAGAAGGGGGAATGCCCGGTGGTATGCCAGGAGGAATGCCCGGTGGTATGCCCGGTGGTGGTATGCCAGGAGGGTTCCCAGGTGCAGGTGGAGCTGGTGGTGCCCCAGAGGGCCAATCCAGTGGTGGCGGACCAACTATTGAAGAAGTGGACTAAATTCATAGATCAGCAGTGCCAACATGGATAACTTTATTTTTTGTAACTTCACAGCCTAAATTAGTGTGCACGGCTTTCGGAATATATTTGAAGCTGTGGATCTAATTCTTGTAAAATTTGTTAACAAACAATAGTCATCGTCGTCGTCGTCATCATGAGAAACGAAATATTGACTTGATTGCACACATAAGGAAGTCCCAAGTTGTAGTAAAGTTACATATTTTTGATCATTCATAACAGCTCACTTTGAAATATATGTCTTATGTTGGTATATTGCTGGAATCACTAAAGAGTAGACTTGCCCTATACAGTTACTGAACTGTTGTTGTATTGTTTGTGCACAGCACATGCGAGTAATTCTATGATATAGATCGACCCATATACAATTTATACACGATGACGATATTTGTTGATGACTGTTCAAAAAGCTGTTTGTTAACCATTTACGTATATAATTATACTATGTGTTTAGCTGATATGATGTTACGCAATAGTAATCACACGTGCTGCTGTTGTACGTATATATTTAGCTGTTTCCTATATTGGCCAACTCAATTTAAACGGTTAATAGAAGCAAGGTGATAATTGGTTTATTTCATTTCATTATACTATTGAATTGTTTGTAAACAAGACGTATTGATGTTTGCCGATATTTGTGCAATGATTCAAAACATTTTCGACTATCACCACGCATCTAATGTAAAACAAAGTGATAGCTATGGGGAATAGACTCCCGTGTCGGGTATATTCAGGACTTTTAAATATTTGAACGCTAAATTGAGCTGTCTCCTTGGAGCTGTCTCCTTGGTTTAAATTGTACTGTGCCTTTAATGTTTTGTTAAAAATCACACAATATAATATGTGCTAGTATACAAAACTATTATACAAAACTACACAAACTTTCGCGGGGAACATCCCTAATTCTCTAGGCCTATACATACGTATGTATCACTTAGACCAGCTTATGAGATTTAAAAAACGGTCAGACAGACCTGCGGGGATTCCTTTGATTTCAAATCTGCTTTAGCCTTCTTCAGTGAAGCTCCATACAGATGAAATTAGGGTTTGGGTTAATTTACAGTATATGAATTCAGAACATGCAGCATTGAAGTTGGACAAATTAGTCTCAACAGTGTTTATTTCGGTTAAGCAAAATTTAAATATGTGTGTGTGTGTGTGTTTATGTTTGATGTTGTTGTTGTTTGCTCATTAAAGGTAATCTCCATACTATTTTGAAATAAATTGTATTGAAGAACAAATGGGCTGCTATTAAAGTTACCTTACATTAGCAATAAACCAATTGTAAGTTGATTAAAACTTCTATCCTGGCTATGTGCCCTTTCAGATTGTTGCTCTTTTTCAAGCACTGTACTCAATAGCTCTGACTCTGTGGCTACGGTTGGAATAAATTTTCCAACGTAACTGAAATTGTTTTAGCCTCTTCTTAATTTTTGTTGCTCTATCTGACCACATTGCCTCAATTTTGTTTGGGTCTGCTTTAATACCAACTAGTTTTTAGAAAATGGCCAATATATCTTAGGTCATTTTGTTTAAATGACACTTTGTTTCTTTGCGCTTTACCTTCTTTACTTTTGCCCACTATAACACACATTCAAATCTCTGATTCTCCCTAAGCTAAAAAAAACATCCAGATTAACTTAGCACCAGTAATATCTTACTTTTGCTTGCATTCATCATATGTCGCCCGCAGTGTAGAGATGTATAATTATATAATCAGATGTGAACATTACAAGTTTAAATGCTTTAATACCAACTAGTTTTTAAAACATGGCCAATATATCTTAGGTCAGTTTGTTTAAATGACATTTTGTTTCTTTGCGCTTTACCTTCTTTACTTTTGCCCTCTATAACACACATTCAAATCTCTGATTCTCCCTAAGCTAAAAAAATTATCCAGATTCATTTAGCACCACTAATATCTTACTTTTGCTTGCATTCATCATATGTCGCCCGCAGTGTAGAGATGTAAAATTATATAATCAGATGTGAACATTACAAGTTTAAATGCTTTAATACCAACTAGTATTTAAAACATGGCCAAGATTCCAAAATAAAATGCATTCTTGAACTTCCTGTACTCACTAGCTTGGATGCAAATACTGTAACAAGCGTTAAGTTCATCTTATATGAACTGTTATGTTATTATACAGTATATTGACAAGCCATGGCATGTGGCATAGATTAATTTGCCTTCTGCAAGCACAAAATCTTTGTTATATCATTTGTGTTAAATTTTCTGATGCCAATAGTGAGTATTACTTAAAATAGTACTGCAAATAGTAAAGAAGACAGTTTCCTAGATGTTACCACCAAATGAACATTATAACCACAGTACTGTAGCAAATTCAGTAATTATTTTCACAAAGTTCCATTTTTCTTTCAAATTAAATAATGAACATAATGTATGCAAAAGTCAAACAGCAAAATTCATTTACAATTTTTCATCCTCCTTTAAAATGAACGTTGACTATTGTTATGTTTATTGTACAATAAATTGACAAATAATACCAAATGTTTACTGAAATGAAAAGCTGCTTTAAGGGTAAGTTTGTCTTCTTTAAATCATTATAGTCCTCTAACTGATGACGCAAACTACAATTCTTGCACCATATTTGTTCGTAATAATTAAATTGCTTGTGATGTGTAATTGTGCACAGAGACACTTAAACCATGTGTTGAAACATTCCCTTTAAACAACAATGCCAGCTGATACAATATGACTGTCACTTAAAAGTTAAAAATACTTTAAATCGATTGTTTTCTTTTCTGTATGCTTAAAGTAAATAAAAATGAAATGCGCTCTACTGTAGCTCTAATTCTTTTTTTTTTGAGTCACTTTTTGTCTTGCAGAGTTAAGTCTACTACTGAGCCAGTAAACAATATTGTTTATCGGTTCCCCATGCAGTTTCATTAAAACATTGTACACAAGTACAACTAGTTTTATTCCAACAATGATGAAGAACAAAGATTGAGCATAATAATGAGAGAGTTACCCTTGCAAACAGTAAGACACACTTTCTTAATAGAACTAATAGACTAAGTGTACAATAAATTCTGCAATATTTTTGAGTTTTATTTTAAATAAGATATTGTGCCACTGCGTAATCGATGGTTAAAAGTCAAGAAAGCACACAAAAGGCAACATTAACAGAAAGAAGGCATACTGCACAGTAGGTTCACTGTAGGTATGTTACACAGTACAGAAGAACAATACTAATACACATGCTGTTTAGATTTTCTTGCCAGGCTAGACCTTCCAAATATATTCATAGCTTCACCACCCAAACAATTTAACTACTGTAGTTCTCCCAACTATACCTAATCCAAACTATCAAAAAATACCTAAAGATGTAAGCAATACACGATTTGCTCCAAACAGACTTTTTCAAAACAGGCTTTTATGGTTAAATATTTTATGCAATGTGGATTAGATTTTGTGCTAAGTTCTCAAACAAGCAGAATGAGGTGCTAGGAAATCAAACTTGTCAGATATAATGTTCTTTAGAAAAAGGTCCCTAGCCCCCCCTCCCCCCCCCCCCAAAAAAAACTCCATCCCCTCTCGAAAAACAAGAGGCAATAGCTTTCTTGACATGGATCTTATAATTTCAATAATTGGTAGAAGTGAAAAAAAATTATGTGCAATTTATGTCAAAAGTAATATTGTATATAAAACATACAAAAAAACACATTAAAATATATCTGTCAATGGTGATATCCTGTGCCGCATTCGGGTGCCAAAATCGTCAAAAATGTGGCAGTGGACTGCAGTTTCACAGGTAATTCTTAGGAAGCGAGAGTAGAAGCAATTACATAGGAATCTAATTACTTTAGTAGTGTCGTCTGCTCAGCTGCTGTATTGTTCTTCACTGGACCCTGGATATAGTTAGCCTAGGCCCCTAGACCGGCAACGGCTGTCCTGTCGAATGCGATATGATTAAACCCTATTGACAACATTTTCACCACCTCATTGAACTTAAAAGTGTATCCCTAACGATAGAACCACATGCCAGAATAACATGGGATGACGGTTATGGTGTCATGGCTTTTGTGGCTTCTGGGTTTTGGCATTGGAATAACATCTTGGAAAAATACTCGTTCTGGATGAGGTGTTCTAACCTTGGGCATTTGAAAACCTAGAATCACCAAACTAACACTATAAGAGACCCTCTAATTGACTGCACTTATATGTGTATCTACTAACCCTTGATGTCAACAGGAAGGGGGAGCAACATAAATATCATTTTACCGGATTTCCTGGAAAAAATATGGTTACTGGCACCTTAGAAGTGCAACGCGAACCGATGTGTTCATGTCAGATATGTACAAAAATACAGTGACTAACATAACTACTACAATAAGCGTAGTGCACATCCGCCTGAAAAGTTAACCATTGTCGGAAAATAGGCGAAAAGTGACCTATTATATAATATTTTTTTGGGAGGATGGAGGGGGGCATTTCTGAGGCATCATCCTCATTTTTATGCTTGCATGTTGAAGAATATGAAATAAACTACTGATGATTTAAAAATCCAGAGGTATTTTAGAAAATCGTCGGTGAAACAAGAATATTCTGCAGCGAGAGCTGACAGATAGGTTGGGGAGCATTATGCTAACATTCGAGCTCTTCTAGCTCAAAACATAAACGTTCTGCTGTGGCAAAAGTTGAATGTGGTATGATAGCCCAAGCCACCAGTTATCATATGGTGGTCGGTCACCAATTGAGTATGTAAGTCAATGGAGCTTTCAATTGTGGTACGACACCAGTATGGTTTATACTGTGCCGGGCTATATAGGCTATCTACTGTTGAGTTGTAAACACATGTGAACAATTTCTTCAAGGAAGTTATTAAACAAACAGTTAACTAATGCACAATGGCTTTAACATTTGATCAGACGGAAATAGGACACGAAATATTACTTCTTTTGAAGAATGACGTTTACGATTCCATGAAACCTGCATTTCTTGGATACATTTGCAGTTGTATTCCCGATCAGTAACTGAAGGACAAGGCATATCGATAACGTGATATGTTAATATCGACGGTGTTCTGACATTGGCTAGTCTACTGTGGTGTATATACCTGTCTTTCATTGGTTCGATTCCTTGGATCGCTGCTATTAGCCGGGACAATTCACGGGGAAAAGACACGCATTTAAGTTATCGTAAGCACAGTCCTTGGATGTTTACGTCTTGCTTACGGTCACCAGTGGCGTCGTGCCCATTGGGGCCCGGGGGGGCCCGGGCCCCCCCAAATTTTGTCAAAGGTGTCATAAAATGTCATAATTTAAAAAAAAAATGTGTTTTCGAACAGTGTCACGACTGAATTTCTTGTAGGGCCTACGAGAAATCGGGCTTCTGTTGACTGCTTGGTCAATGGTTGTTGATATTCAGTCAAACGAAAGAGTTAAATAATTTCTGGTTGATAACTAATGAACCAAATGTGCCATCAACGCTGCCATCGTTGAACAATATTATATATACGTAGTCCCAGAGTAAGTGCAACCCGTTACCTTTGCCAAAGTCAGTCAATGTTCCATGAAAAAATGGCAAATTTTTCTAAGCCTGTAACAAAGTTCGGAAAGTTAAGATAAATGTAGTGAACAGAGATTATGGGACTCCATGTGAACTTCTTGCAATCAGTTCGCTAAAAGGTCCACCAGGATAAATTTTCCTCATGATCTGATAGGTAGTTTCGAAAAAATGAATAATAATAATCATTTCAAATACAGTCACAATTAACCTGGAAATAATCACTTCATTATCGCACGTTTTACCTTAGGTTTCGCTACTTTCGGTTTTTCTGCCCATGTTCTCAAACGGCATAGCTCTTTCTTCACCCAGTCACCACTTCTCACGGGCATGGGCGGCGATCATGGATCAGCCAGCACAAAAATGTTTCGATTTCTTAAATTTTGGGCGCTTCTGGGAGACGAGGAAGTGGTAAACTGAGGAATAAATGGCGATCACTTCCTTCGAGAATATTTCCCAAAATAAAAAATTATAGTCATCACCTGCTCACGGGCCCCCCCAAAATTTATTTTCGCACGACGCCCCTGACGGTCACCTTAAACATAGGAAACCCGTACATTTTGGAACAACGCGTTTACGATGTGATTACGCATCCGTAAACAATGTCAACACGGAGCAACCGATTTCCGTTACGTTTATGACAACTTACATATCGGAAGTTTCTCCTCGTTTACGTTGACCTTAAGCTCGTCACGAAGAAATTTACGACAGGATTACGATTATCTTACACATCGGAAACTCGTAGCATACATAGATAAAGCGCGTTTACAACAAACTTACGCCAAACTTAAGCATCACGTTAACGTTGATTGTACCATAAAATAAAACACTGTACACCATTCTCATGTCAATCTTCCCGATGATGATATTACTCTGTCACTGCATCTCATCAACAAAATTTCAACATTTACGTTGGCTGAAACGAGTGCAGTTAAAAACTTAAATTTACTGTATATTAACAATTAACTACAAATACTCAAATACGTTCATTTCAGCAATTACGTATTGATTACGAAATCCTTAAACGTCAAGTTTACATGGACTTGTCATGCTTAATACTATTTATACGAAGATGACATTATACTGTTTTTGTTCGTATTAAACATATATGAATATTTTCGTTCACCTGAAACAGGAACAATGCGGCATGTTTAGGATATACACGTCGGAAATTCCGAAGCATGCACACCAAGGGATTACATGATTACATGATTACACCAACTTACGCATTGCGTTTACGTTGAATGTATTCTCCACTGAATCCGGAATTTACGGGAAGATTACGGATCACTTACGCGTCGGAAATTCCAGAACATACACACACCACGAGTGTCAGTACAGCATGATTACATCAACTTGCACACTTCGCTTACGTTGACTCAATAAAGATTCGGAATTAAAGAGATGATTAGGCCTAATATTGGAAATTTCAAATAATTCACAGAACGTGATTACGGTATGATTACAACGCCCATGCATATACGTCACATTTAATTTGTACCCACGGGTAATTTTTACCGAGACAATCAGCTGCCTATTGTTCATGATATGTTCGTCTGTAATTATAGCATGCTAAAGTACTTGCTAGAAGTTTTCAAAAAGAGAGGTTTTAACTCTTCAAATTGTTCTCATGATATTCTAGTAAATGGACACACAAGATGACTGAATGTCCAGTGAGGTAAATTTCCTTCAGGGTGGTAATAGAAAAAAGTTGAAGGATTTGACCAAAGGTGACCATATTTGAATATCTGACATTTTTTCTAATACAGTGAATGTGCATGGCCTGCACATACATACTACCACATGTACCTCACACAGGGACGTCGCTAGAGGGGTGTGTGGGGGTGTCTCACCCCCCCCCCCAATCTTGGTAAAAATGACGATAGTTGGAAAATTTGAGTGCGACAGTCGGAATTTCCGACTGGCGGAATTTCCGACTGTCGCCAGCTTCAATTCGGAATTTCCGACTGTCGCACTCTAATTTTTCTGACTGTCGCACTCTTATTTTCATATGTTCTTGTAATTTGTGAGCGACATAAAATTTTCGATCAAAATTGACCTTTAATCAGTCATATTTACCACGTTTTCCTCGTCACATTGAGAAATTGTATCTCGCGATCCTTATACTCCACCATACAAAACTTCGTATGATTTTGAATACTCTAAAAAAAATACAACGTTCGCCAGCTTCAATTCGGATAATTTATGTATTAATTTTGCGATTGGTGGGTCGACCCTGTTCGCTAGCTTCAAGTAAGTTCAGGATATACCAGGGACGCAGCCAGGGGGAGCAGGGGAGCGACTGCTCCACCCCCCCCCCCTTTGAGTGTCGAAAAAATGTTTTTTTTTTTAGCATGGTATTTTGTCAGTGCTCTTTTGATCTTGAATACTCGTCAGCTCCGTTAACTCGATTATAATCGTAATAACATTCAGGCCTACTGATTCAACTACTTACTTAGTTTGGCAGATGCAATTAGCTATATTTAGCCTATAGCCTATATCAAACCTATACAGTTGGCCACTGCATAATAAAATACATATTGCCTACCTAACCGCACTCGATGGAGTGTCACGAACCGTATATGCACAACAACGACGACAACGTGCGTTCTTATCCTTTCTATGATTCTTCCTAAGTTGTTGCACGAACAGCATGTTATGAAGCTAAGCTAGCAATCGTACGTGATACGCACTTCCTATAAATAATTATTACACTGCTAATACACGGCGATAACGATATTTTTTTTAGGCCAATGCAAATCTGGCTGTCTTACAAAATATGAAAGTTTATATTGTCCATCAGTTAAGTTCGTCAAATGTATTAAAGTCCAGACATTGGACAATAAACAAGAATCATCCTTCTGGAAAAATTGTAAAAGAGCACTATGTTTGTCTTTCTTATATATTACGTAAAAGAACATGTAAAAGATTTCAAACAGGAAACAAAATCTGTTGATAATATGATCATATCAGTGGCGTAGGAAGGTACTTTTGAGTGGGGGGCTGAAGACTGATGGCCGGCCTGGGGGAGGGGTCTTTTTTTGGAATTTTTTTGCATTTCCAGGTGGCCTCAGATGCAATTTGGTGCAAT
>JAIPMN010208531.1:0-11072 GCA_020650975.1 Apostichopus californicus
TACATACATACATACATACATACATACATACATACATACATACATACATACATACATACATACATACATACATACATACATACATACATACATACATACATACATATTTATTTGAATATTCTGGCGTTGATGTAGGTTGCGACTAAATGTACTTTGTAAGAAAATCAGTGCAACTCTTATAATGTCTCACTTTTTACCTGAAGGTAATTTAAAAGTGACGCTATGCCATGAAACAATTTGCTCCGTAAATGCATCTTTTCACGAGAGTTAATCATGATATCGTGTTGGTTCCTTGCTTTAGCAAAAGGTACCTAAGTAGTTAGATTGGCGTGTGTGTGTGTCTGTGACGCTTGCTTGGGTGCACTGCAACTCAACAAGGGAGAAAGTTGAACTTAATTCAAACTTGGTATATCGATCCGCCACAGTGAGAAGATGTACCCTATTGTTTTTGGTGCCTGTGAAGGTCACCAAAGGTTAGTTAGGGGCCAAAAACCAAATTAATAAACAAAGAAATTATTCCAATTGACAGGGTCTGACATGGTTGGTACTTTGGGCATAGTTGTGAATGGGGTAAGGGTTTATTTCCAAAGATAACGGTCATGTGATCCAAGGTCAACAAAGGTCAATTACTGGTCAAAAACTAGTATTTTTGCAATAACTTGAGTACGAAATATCCGTGAAGGTTGGGAGTTACTCTATTGTAATCCAATAGTCGACCCGCATGTGGGTGACCTTTGACCTCAGTTTAAACTATGGTTACCCTTACTAGTTTCTTGTGTTATTTGAATTTTTGTGGCCATATTCAGATCTCAAATGGTCTTCCGATCAAAACTGTCCATGGGTTGACCCCTGTGCGACCTTCGTGTGCGAAGCTATCATAGGTCAAAGTGTTTTGTTTTTTAGTATTCAAGTACAGTAAGGATGGTCATACAGACTTGTTTTTTTTTAATCAGACTATCTAGCTACATCTGACTAGGAGGTCAAAAGGTTAAGGGTCAAATATTAAAAATATGCTTAGTTTGAGAGATATTGGGCAACGAAAACGGGTCAGCATTTCAATTATATGATAGAGCTTGGTATGCTCTATAGAGAAAACCAACTCCCGCTCCAATCGGACACCTGATTCTCAAGTTATGAGTGGCCAAAAGTTTATTTTGTTACCGTTTCAGCTATTAACATTCAAGACAGAGTGCATATCACGCTTAAATCGGACACTTGGTTCTCAACAGGTTCTCAAAAGGACCAACGGATGATTTGTGATGTTTTTAAGAATAATATTGTGTTGTACATCCAAATAAAAATTTTAGGACAGTTCTGCTCCCTTGTAAATATAGACTTATAAGCAAGGAACCATAGTGCCATTGGGCTCTTGTTACATAACGTACACAGCATCTCCACCTTGTGGTCTCTAATGCTATATAGTGAGGCTCCCACTATTAATGAATAATAATATCACAATCATTATTCTCTCATTATTTATATTTTATCTATTTTATTCTTTCGTTTTACTTAGGCCGAAGCCTTCCGGAATCGCTACAGGTAGGCCTTTATCAACACTCACCAGTTTTGGTCATGAACTAGACAGAACCCTCAGTCCCCACATGTATTAATAACGTTAAATTGAAATGAATTATAGTGCTGTTTATGTTCAACATAATCTACGATCCATATTTTGGAAGGATTTAAGGTTGCGAAAGTTTCAGACTCTTAATCAATCCATTTATTTTGTGTCCAGATTTAATTGTGATTAGACTATCATGTAAAATAATGAATCCGAGAACTGCAATGTTTAATGACAAAAGCGATTCAAATTGTAATCAAATAAAGTTTGATATAATTCATTCATAAAAGTACATTTCAGAGAATTCTTGTTTTTTATTCCACCAATCACTCATAATTCATCAACCTTAACATTATTTAAATACCTACTAGTTAAAATTACCATGAACATCATGGGGATATACAAATACAACATTCTGGGGATTAATTGCTGTCAGATGTACACTGAGGGACCACAGTGGAAAAAATGTCTGCTGGACAAACCTTTCTGTGTTATCCCTACACCATATGATTTTTGTTGTATTTTGTTTGTTTGGTGTGAAATAAATCAGATCAAATCAAAATCTGAAATAACATACAAAGTACAATGATCATAACACTCACACACCCCTCCCCCTTCCCTTCTCCATAAAATTATCAAAAGAAAGTTAACCCTAAACATAGCAGATGAGAACAAGAACATTATGGTTTTAATGGATATAGATCAATATAAGAAATTACACATGTTGATTTATTATCATATTCATGTTCTTATATATGAGGTACTAGAAACCCTACCAACCTGCATTGAATAGTCATAATAAGCAGCATGAATCACTTAGAACATCTTTTAAAAATGATATCATCATATGACACATATAGTAACGTCTCGCTTTATTTCATCAACAGCAACTACAACTGGCAACTGACAAAGAAGGCCAGCAGTGTCTCAGCTCAGCGTGTTTAGGTCGTTCTTGATTGTCGAGTTATACAAACCGCAAATTTCTCCAGGACAACATGAACAACATTCTCTATAGTATGGAGAGTTAGGGGCGCAGTCTTAGCAAGGTTGTATTTTGGACCCTCATAATGGTTAGTTCTACGAGTCTTAAAGTAGCAGAAAAAAAGTAATAAGAACTGTTTGCTCGTGAACATAACGTCGGATATATTCTGTAGATAAATTTGAGTTACAGTAAAACAATGAAAGACGTCAAAACTGCGAATATTGTAATGAAAACTTCCTTAACGATGCTCGGAGGGGATAAAAGTCACTAGTAGAATATCGATATAGTTTCTAATATCGTGCTCATTAACATAACCTGACACTTTGTGCAGGACTATATGGCCTTACTGCTACCAATTTCATTTGAACCTTCGAATCCAAAGTAAGTTGATTGAAAAGATAAAAGAAGGAACATTCGATTGGTACAAATTGCAGATAGATCCTCGAATAATTATACCTGTAGATATATGTATAGTTAATATAAGATACATAAACTGTAAACAATTAATTACAATTTAACTGTTGAGTTTTAATTATTATTGTTGTTAATGTAATCAGTACTTTGAAATCATCTTCGTTTACATATTTTCCCAAAATGTATATTCTTTCGGTTTATGTGAGTTGTTATCTATCTTAAGGTATCAGTAGAATATAAAATGAATGTCAAGAGCGAACTTGACTCGAAAATCAACATCTTTGTGTAAGTGGAATACTATTTTAATGTTTTCAATAGCGGTATGTATAGTGAATAGAAAGGTAACATTATAAATAAGTTCCGACCTGCAAAGAAACTAAAATATTGCTCCATTTCGTTCGACGACAAAGATTAGTTGTTACTATTTTACTAGTAAAGTGTTACCACCTATACCCTCAATAAAAATGGAAAAACATGTAAAAAAACAAAAGAAAAATAGTGATTGTAAATTACATGGCAAAGATGTGCGCATAGAAAATTATTAGATTAGCAGGTTATGATTCTGCTTACAAAAGATACGTTTCTATGGTAACTATTAATAAATCAAACTTTAATGCAACTTATTCATCCTCTAGGAGAGGCATTTAGATATAACTATTCACTTTATAACAATTCAGGTGCCTTATACGTGCCTTAGTCGTATGTACGTTTTAAATTACTATATTTCCTAAATATGGTAGAAGGTCTCTTTACAGCTTTAAGGAGAATTTGTCGCAATGTAATTTCGTCATCTATCGTGGCATTTCTCGATATTTTGGGATAGGTTTGAAACTTACTTTTGGAACCTTTAGTAACTTTAGAACTTTTGAGAAAATTCATCATCTTCAAATGTTCAGATGACTTGATATGTTGATGTTGTATATATCTTTGTTTTGTTAACATTTTCCTAACTTGGCGCATCTCAATAGTTTTTTAATATGTAGTAAGTTATTAATAACTATTACAAGGAGTTAATTGTATCGAATGTTGCAGTGAACTCGATAATATACTTGCTAGAACTACATATTGAATAATTACTTTCTTATAGCAAAGTAGTCAATATTGTGATTGTTTAAGTGGACATAATATCCTTTATGTAAAAGCTGCATTTTACGTTTCATACTATCTTTAACACAAACTGGTTGTAAGGTATGATACAATTCAAGCGATAGTCCAGAGTGTCTGAAGAACATTGCTAGAAAAATTATTGGAACATGTCTTAAACTTTGGATCAAAACTACACTTACCAGCATTTGCCACTTACGTAATCCTCCCAAATTAAGAGTCGCAATAGAGCCAATACAAGGCAATATGAAGCCATTCTTATTTTATAAATCTTAAGAGCCGAACTACTCAGAATGGTAGAAAGTTCAAACCTTTCGTAAATTGCAGCTTTCATGAAAATGTAGTATACTCAGACCACTTTTCCAGGCATTTTGAGTTAAAGGGTCACCAACAATTTAAGGAGGAGCACAATACTCATGTCCTGTCATAAGTGAAGTATATATAGTTTTACACACGATGGTAACAGAGGGGAGATAGCTGGGTGCATATTCCTCTACTCCGGCCCCGCTACCGGCCATAATATACTTTGTAACTTAAGCAGGTCAACTTCTGTTGTCAATATTTCCAAACTAAGTATTATATCTTTTTCACGCACTAAAATTCTGTTTTAAAATACAATTAAAATGATTCAAACAAATCGAACCGTACCGCGTACTTGATATTTTTCGTTTGTGTGCTTTTTCTATGATGAATTAAAAATTTTTTAAGGACTTTGTGTCACTACTGCTAGTAGACTATGTTTGAAATATTCCAGTTGTTCTTGTTACTTTACTTTCTGTTATTATCAACTCTGTGGCAATATGGTTGCTATGGCAGGCAATTACAAGAGCAAAATATATATTCACACATTTGATACAGTACGTATACAATTACATTTTGCAAATAACGTCCTAGTATTTTGAAGAATAATGCCACAATGTGAAAATATTGTGACATAGTTTCATAGTCGTTCGTTACACCCGAATAATGGTGTTGACAAAGTGAAACGGGTATAATGGAGAAGTTATTTCCTTGGCCGAGCGAACTTTATTCTTCATTATTTGATCTGAACTATGAAACACATGACTAGCTACTTATACAGATTACTGTTTGATGTAGGCAAATCCTGGTTGTGGTTTGCTCTCTAGAAGGGTGTTTGAGGGGCAGGCGTGGGTCAGTGACGGGGGGGGGGGGGATATTGGTGTACACTCCAACCCCGTCTCAAATTTACACAACATCTAAAGTAGCTATAACTTATTAGGACAACCACGCGGTTAGACCTATTTATTTATAACCCTTCTTTATATTATATGAATATGTCATACAATACATGATTGCGTGTCCTTTTTTCTTAGGAGAACCCCATGAATCCGCTAAATGTGCCCGACCCCACAGCTAACCCCCTCCTTAAAATAATCCTGCTCTTGGGTTAAATTTGTCGACGAGTAAAATGAATTATGAATTCTATTTCTACACATGTTACCAAAAAAGGAACCGATATATTGATTAAATATAAGACTTGTCAGTTTTAATTTCTCCAAATACTATAGTTGATTTACCATAAAAGTGAGATGCTAATTAACGTGGAATGCATGGTGAGAGGGAATCATGACCGAATAAATAAAGTAAATGGCAACAACTATTCAGAAAAAAATAAAGTGACGAAACGTTCGGTATGCCTGACTTATTATGCTCTGAAGCTAAAAGAAATGGTTTCATTTATACTTTTAAGAACTCATTCTCTGGCATTCACCGATCAAGTAACAAACATGTGACAGAATGACGTATATCACTTACTCGGTTTGATTATACCATTAACTTCTTTAATGTCAGCGATCTCCAACAAATGAAACTTGTCAAATATAATATTTAGTCCGCTTTTAGTCTGTCAGCATCACCTTTGTTTCACGTGAGCTCATTTAGTATATAATAGGTTCATCTGACGTCATCATTTGGGGAAGCAAGCATCTACGAAACCGTGCATATGCTAATTATCCCGAACTTAAAGAAAACTATGTTTCGATAGCATAGCAAGGATACTTGAGGTGTAATACTTTGAAAGTCATTTCCAGATGGTTGAGTGCATTATGGAAACGGCATTTTTACTGTGAGCACTGTTTCTATATTGAGCAAGCTTAATGCTAACATTCCGCAAACAATCAACACATCAACGAGAAAATCAGTTACAAATTGATATATATTTATAACAATCTGTCAGAGTGTAAAACAAAATCAGCCTCAAACTCTCTATCTCTCTCTCTTAATTACCTTCATATTCCCAACTTACGTTTAAATCAAACACAGGTGTAAACAATAAGATGAATCCTTAACCATAACGGAGTTGTCATTGACAATTTAAAATGAGATAAATATTGAACACTATCAAATTACGAAGATGCAAATATGTTAATCTTCTCTGTATTCTGAATATTAAGTATAATAAAATATTGCGGTAATGACATTGTGTCACTACACTAACGTTACACCAGAACAATACAGCTCACTGAAAGTAAAACACTGAAAGTAATATATTTATATCGATGAATAAATAGACAAACAGACATACAGAAAGACGGGTGGACACACGGCCAGAACAGACATATATTATTACTTTAGTCTTGAGCATCATGTATACGTATTGTGTTGGTCACATGTTTCCCTATCACATAGATCAATGATGATGCGAATGATGATGATGATGATGATGATGATGATGATGATGATGATGATGATGATGATGATGATGATGATGATGATGATGATGGTGATGGTGGTGACGGTGACGGTGACGGTGATGGTGATGACGATGACGACAACGATGACAATGAGGACGATGACTAAGGGTGCTCAAGTCGCGGGAGAGAAAGACAGAAAGAAAGCAAAACTAATGAACAAAATACTCATTGGTTAACATTGGTGCATGATAGACGAATACTGAGGTTTCGGTCGTTTTTAACGAAGTAAGGGAAGCACACCATTCGGGTTATATTTATAATTCATTGCAGAGGCGAGGAGAAGCTACTTTGAACGATCTTTCACCATGTGTATGTTTCGGCCGATGTTCTTGGAGTAAATGCATGTTACTGGATCGAATACGTCGTCTCGTAGTCTGGAGCATATCAGAGATATTAGAGGTAACCAAGCCATTCAAGTATTGGAAGGAAATTAACAGGAGCTTGTAAATACTTCGGTAAGAGACCGGAAGCCAACGTAGTTCTTTAAGAATAGGTTTGGTGTGACGAGACTGTCTAGATAATGTAACAATCCATGCAGCGGCATTTTCAACGCGTTGAGGTTGAGCGATTTGATTATGTGGTAGACCGTAGTGAAGCAAGTTTCCATTATCGATGCGCGAATTTATAAAGGCGTGGATAACTTCCTCAGCTAGATAAAACTGTACCCCAGCTACGATCATCTTCGATAATAGTAACGCTAGGCGATATCATCACCTGGAATTTGGCGATTTATTTCAAAATATTGTTCACTTTATAAATATTAATCCCATTAAAGTTGCGTCAAGCTGCAAATTTGAGGAACCGATTGCTGAACATTCCTGTTAATGTTAAACTCTAACTTTCGCACGACAACTAATTTAAACAGAAACCCACATGTTGATAGGATTTGTATGGCGAAGATATCATGTTGTTTTCAATTGGTTATGTTTTGTGAATGTATCTGGCAACAACAGATTAAATGATTTCATCACGAAAATTGAGCTGAAAATAGAATTGTTTTGTTTTATATTATTTAAGACATTTGTCCACAAAGTCAAAACTAAAGCAACGACAAAGTCCACTTTTATTAAATTATAGTGACAAGATCACTAACAGCTTAGCAGATCTTCCAAATTCATAAGATTTTAAAGATAAATCAACAAGAAATTTCAGGAAAGTAAAGCTTTTAAAGAACACCATGACGACATTGCAGTTGACCTACTGTAATTCACTCTCTTAAAATTATTTCAACCTTATCTCGAGTTGTAGAACAAAATATTGATATGATTGTTTCACCTTGCAATGTCGAATGTTTTCTCTTTAAGGAAAGTGTGACATGCCTACCGCCGGATTATAACTTTAATGGTTCGTCATTCGGAGTGAAAACATTTATCTTCATTAAAATGATATAGCGATATGTCATTTGCGAATATTTCCTTTCATAATGCATTATCCTTGCGATGGTACATTAATATTCAACTGTCCTTGTGCTTTTACTCACACAGTTAGTTTCAGGGTTGTCTTTCTTCACAGACAGACAGACAGATCATGTTCGTATGTAATAAATGTTACTTATAACAAGCTGTACATTTCGCAATTGTAAGGGAGCGGTTAAATTACCATGCAACCATGGCATTTAATGTTAGTTTTTCTTAATTGGGAATCAAACTGCCTGAAGTGATAACTTCTAGCAAAAACTGCGCTGTCAACTTATTTGCTTTTTCTTTGTTTTATATTTGTTAGGATAAAAAAAAATGGCTTGCCTCAAATTGCAGATTATGCGTTATCCGTTATCCCGTTAAAACCTGATCTTTTTTTTCAAAATTGTTTGCGATTTTTCTAAAATTTCAACCATTTAGAAATCAGTTACTGACTTGAGGTTAAGGTTAGAACGATGCGATTAGAGGCTTACACACTAGTTTAGCTTTATTTCGATGCATTCCCATGCTTTTGTCATTATCAACACAGACCTGACGATATTGTTCAGTAGGAGTTTAATATTGTACTACACGAACCTCTGTAGTACAATAACCCTCATCGAAAGAGCAAACTGGGATTAGCCAGTATATCACCTTTAAATCTATGTAAGCCTAGCGCCTTGGCACCGTGATATCGTTGTAGAGCATAACTTTTAAGGTAGTGAAAACAGCGAAGTCAGTTGTGACACTTGTCTGCTAAGGCATGTTATGCTGTCCATAGAACAAAGCTAGAAAGCCTAATTATTAGATATTTACGAAAACATTCGTACATGCGTACATGCAGAAGTGCCGCAGTCGGACAATTAACATTTGTGTGTATGTGTCTGTTAATCATGTAGGTCAACGTAGTCTTTTCCACACTCCATGTTAATAAATACGTGAAAACTTATATTGCTAAAAATAACCTACATAAGTGTTTCAAGTGCTTCTGTTTGAATACACTTTAGAGTAAAGCTAAACAAATAATTTCTGAACGGTTTTATTCCATTCTTCGGCAAGTTATTAAGATTGTGTAAATTTGTATTGGCTTTAACTAAAATACCCTTAAATGCAGGATACAGTAGGTGTTCCATGTGAATAGTTAATGTTTTCCCAATAAATAGGAATTGTCCAATTAAAACGCACAAAGGAATAATTAGTTAACGGAAGAGCCGTAAATATCGCAGATTATAATTTTTTGAAATTATAATATGATTTTATCGTTTTGGTACACCGTAATTGATGATCGAATTATCCCTCGCAATGGAAATGACATTAACAATGCTATAACTGAAACATCACCTTTGATTTGTCTGAAATAGGGACTTAGCCAATTTAGAAATACGATTGTCTGTATACAGACAGAGTACATATAGTCATATAATCTATCGCTGTAGGTATTCTGTTGCAGTCGCTACGGAATGTTTGAATACATGAATGGAAGTAATATAGTATGTATAGCTATAGAGACTTAACAAGTCATAACTTTAAGATATTTCCATAAATATTCATATTTTAAACAACTGTCTGAAATCAGTGAGCTATGTGACATTAGTATAGGTGATACAGGTCACGGTATGACAGAGCGTTAATCTAGGATATAATCTTCATTTACCCGACACTCTTGATATGGGCGCAATGTTACATGTTGTCAAGTGTCTACTTCTTGTCAGGCTCACAGTATACGTTAGGAACCCCTGTGACGATATCACGAAGTTTTCATCACTATTTCATCATCCTGGGTTTCCTATTTTGTTCAAATTTCTGCTGGGGCTAGAAAACTACTTTCCATATTTTACTATAAACTGTTTATATTCCTTCTCTCTTTCAACGTCCTATCATCTGATATAGAACCATATTCATGTGTTACTAAAGCAGTCATATTCGTTGCTGTATTATATTATTCATTTAACATGAAACTAAACCTTACACAACTGTTAATGTTTAGATAGATATGTACGCATTAATGAAGTGGTAATACATGATGTAATCCCACGTCGCACTTTAGGACATTATTCTGATTCATTAAACTTGAACCCAATTAATACAATCGATAATAAATTTGCATTACATAATTATCGTATAGCATACTGTCTCTGGTTTGATTCATTATTTTTAAAGTAACATATCAAAGATGAAAACAAAAATCCTTAGAGATCCTTATGGGAGGAGAGCGGCTAGGTCTCCATACTAAAATAACGAGATTTATATTTTTAAAGAAACGTTCAATTGTCCAACTACTTTGACTTATTTGTCCAGGATCTATATATATCATACAATACAACGTATACGTTAGAAACCCTTGTGACGAGGTATGGTAAAAAAGGGAGGTTGCATGAAACAATACATTGTAGTCTGCCTTCCACGCTAGTACTCCTGAACTTTCGTCCTATTTCCTAATTATTGTTGTCCTTCTTTCTCTGCATGTAGCCCCTATATATCCTCCTTATCGAAGTAATTGCATTGTGAATTAAACAAAAATTCTAAATTTAACAATAGAGAATATTCAGACAGATAAAAACATATAAAGTGAAATGCATCTATCGTGCTTCCAGTGTCTCTCTTTCACACCATCTCAGTCAAATATGTTTTTATTGGTGAAAATATTGATGCATACAAATGAATGCAACATGCAAAAATATGAATCTAAGAGACCGACTTCGGTCAGCAGGCGGCTTTGATAAGCCAATGTTGGCTTCTTCGCGAGTTCCTGCTAGCAGGAGGATCAAAAGTACATACACATCTAGAATCTTAACGTCTGACGTCACTGCACTCAGCAATGCAACAATCAGTAAATGTTACTCGGTTGTAGTAGTTTGAGTTGTAATGAGATTTGAGGGATCCCTGTTGATTATATTATA
>JAIPMN010208584.1:0-10607 GCA_020650975.1 Apostichopus californicus
AGAAAGAATGTCCAGAATACAATAAGTGGGGGCAGTTTCGATTATGATTAAAGTTTATTGTCTTCATCGAAACGTGTGTTTCAAAGTCTAATATTTCCATTACTCCATAGGAAAAGTAGGGTCATCGGCCGTTCAGAAGAACTCAAACCACCACTTCCCTTTGCGAAGTAATAGTAGTTTTCGTGCTACAAACAAGACTTTTGAAACTATATATAACGACAGTGAAGCCTACGAGTGAAGCCTCCAAATGTTCTTATCGTCTCCATTTTGTTTGTTCTTATGGTGCACTTGTCAAGTCTTTACTTAACAACCGCAACGGTTTTATGCGCTGTTTGTAATAGAGCTTTTGAAGGTTGGTTTCAATAGTTGACAGCAATGCACGTTCGGAATAACGCTAATGTCAACTTGGGAACGAGATTTTAGATTCCCTATAGGTGTACATCATGTGTCACCAATTACACAGACGTGAATCACTGTAACCACTGAACCGAAACTGAAATCACGCGACCTTTACACAATTTTTTTTCAAGCAGAGTTAATCAAACAATGACAGAATACCGATGACATATTCAATGGCGATGACTCCAGTGAACCTCTATGTTTATAAGACAAACAAAACTCTGGACCTGATAAAAGTAATGCATTTTTTTTAACCCTTGATGGAATACGTTGCGCACGTTTGTATATTCCTTTTAGGAATGAAGAATGGCAAATTTGACTAAAATGAATAAAGAAAGTCCCGAAATTGTTGACTCACTTTTGTTGATTGTTCGATAATATATCGCCAGAACTGAATGTTGATAGCAAGCAAAATAACGACAAACGGTCGTTATTATAATACCCTGTGAAGACATCATTTCTTGATTTAATTCAAGACTTTATTTTAATTTGATATATACTGAGTAACATTACTACTAACAACCATAGTAGCAAATGATGATAAATTTCATTACTAATCTGCAAACTGACGCAATGTTTCTTAAAGGACTTCCAACTTTCTTAGTATAAATTCATGTAGATGTTACAATAACGAAAACAGGAAATACTTGTTGTGGAAACTTATGTTGAATCATAAATACTAGTAGTGGGTATTATGTTGAAACATTCTTATCATATTAACATTATTTTACCCTTAATTATCTTGACTTCCTATCAATTACTTATGTTTCCGTTTTTTGAGTATAACAAAACGAAATTTTACAAACTGAAAATGAAAATGCCGTTCATCTATAGTGATAATAATATAAATAATAATAGTAATTAGTCTTATATAGCGCAGACTCCAACAAAAGATGTTCAAATGCGCTTTACGGGTGCTGAAGGTGCAAAAACTAATAAAGTTGAGAGGAAAAGAAAGTTTTAAGACAGCGCCTGAATTGAATAATAGAATCCAAAGACCTAAGTTCAAACGGGAGGGAGTTCCATACGTGGTGCAGCCTTCTGAAAGCTACGGTCACCGAACGATCCTGTGCGTAAAATTGGAACCTGAAGTTGAAATTGATAATGCGAACTTACTGGGAGGATTTTGTAGTTAATACAAGTCTTATTGGTAACCAGTGTAGTTCTTCCAGTATATACGTTATGAGGGGGGAGGGGAACCTGTTCGCCCTGTGGACGATTCGAGCAGCCGTGTGTTGGATCCTTTGTAATCTAGATAGTTGGGATGTAGCTACACAAAAATAGAAGAGAATTGCCATAATCAAGCCTACTCGAGATTACAGCAAGAATAAGTTTCTCAGTAGCAGGCCTACCGAGATATTTCTCTCCCCGCTCCTTCCCTCGCCCTCTCGTTGTGTGGGGTACCGGCGTGCCGTTGTGTGGGTTACCGGCGTCTAACAGAATCGTCTAAATGCGTTGTCTAACACAGACATCAACCAGTTCCTCGGTTGCAAGGTGTTACCACATCGGTTAGATAAATACTGTTTGGAAATTAATATCTATCATATTCTGGTTTGTCACTACTGCAGATAGTATGGCAGCTTCGATTATCTTGGTGCATGTTCAACATACATTTCTAATGTTTTTAGACTCAGTATTTCCAATACAACTATAAACGAAGGGACAAGAGTTCAACAATTTCCTGCAAAACGTACGCTAAATAACAAAGCAAAATAAAATAAGTATAAGAAATGAAACAAAATAATATATACAAATGCCCAACTTGACTTTGGTGGCTCTCCTACCTAACTAGCTTGTGGTAAAGCCTGCCATAGATCACAAATGGAACAGTGTGCTCCTCTTTAGAAGAACTTATACAATCAAACAATGGGGCTTATGGACAAAGATTCACTGAACACTAGAAACATAACTATGTAGAGAACAACAAGGAAAAAAGAACTTGCAAATAAGATGAAGTAGAGGACTTGGGTATTCCATGCAGGGGAACGAAATATAGACAATAATATCACAAAAAATTAAGTGTTATCTTTGTCAGTGTTCTTTGAATTGGCAAGAAATGCCATTCGAAAGACTTTGCATATTAAGTATATTTATAGAAATATTGTAACGAAGAACTACATCACTACTTAATATGCAAATTGCTTTTTTTTGTAGCTTGTCAAGTCTTTTTGATACAGTTTGATAGAACACGGAGCTGGTAGTCATTTGGCAAATGGTTCGACTCCCATTGCAATCAAACGTTTTGACTAATTTCATAACGGTATAGTATACATTCAGAGATTCACAAAGTTTGCCAGAATATAGGCTAAATTTTCCAATAAAGCATACAGGTAAAAATTTAGATATGATTATCCATCAGCATTTATCATCAAAGTTGACTTTCATTGCAGGGCAATGATAACCAGTATCACATATTGTATTTACAAGAGTATGCAATGTACTGACCTTTACCTGCAAATGTTTGCTTAGAAGAAGTTTTGTGGATACTTTGGTATTGAGTTCGTTCCCTCGCTTCACTGTTATACATCATTGTTTATTCGATCTATTGATGGACTGATTGAAACAAGCAAATTATACACTAGAGTGTAAACGACAGACTTAACAAGATAAAACTAAAATGATGTCTACGCTCAGAAAATAAGCATAAATATCATAAAACTATCTGCTCCTTGTTTGCCTTATTTCAATGCACTAACGTACAAATT
The DNA here is from genome assembly GCA_020650975.1 of Apostichopus californicus. Taxonomy (NCBI): domain Eukaryota; kingdom Metazoa; phylum Echinodermata; class Holothuroidea; order Aspidochirotida; family Stichopodidae; genus Apostichopus; species Apostichopus californicus. The sequence goes on from JAIPMN010208584.1 coordinate 3,105, forward strand.
TATACGTAGTGTTTGCGCAATTAAGCCTTTTATGTAGTCAGACGCAGCTAGATAATTAACCTGTTTTCTTCTTGCGTTAACTACCCTATTACCCGAACCTTACACAAATATTCAATTAGTGTGTAGTTATTACAACAATCTTGCTTTTAGACCATTTTCAAGAATTATAATTAAAGTCTAAAGATGCTTCAGAATGCACCATTTTGAAGTTCAAAATGTTTTCTTTAGTTTGGAAGACTGTCCATGAGGAGTGGGTTTCGTCGTATCTAGGGCCAAATCCATTGCATTTTAATTAGGCCTCTGCTATTCTCGATTCAAATTTAGGCCCTCTTTATAGACACAAAATATCTAGGAGCGGCTTTGACTACAAAACCCTGCATCAATTAAGAAAGGGTTTACAATTAGATATCCTGGCTACGTTAATCGACATGCAAGCCGATTGCCCGATCTCCGTTTATGAATATTCTTAAACACTTTTCACTCCACCTGGTCAAACGCGCCCATTGTAAGATCTTAAGATTTGTTCATAAATATAGTCGTCATTAACAACAAACTGATCAATTATTCAGTGTATATCAACTAATAATTTGCAAACAACTGTTTCTATAAAGAACAGAAAGATTCCCTCACAATCTGTCAGACTCCAAGAAAGTCATAAACAAATATTTTAAGAAATCCAAACATGAAAGCCGTACAATAAATTTCAAGTCTTGATTCTTTTCTTCTTTGAAAATGTAATAACAAAGAATTAAAAAAAAATGATTACAAAACTAAATATCTTTCTGACAATTGGATATCACAATTCCGGTTGTTCTTTCCAGGGAATGTCTCTAAGTAGGCTACACGTGTTGGCGATTCTCCCGAAAACCAACAGATGACCATATAAGGAAGCGACTCTTGTTTAGAAGTTAAACATGTGACATTCCAAGACTGTGAGTTGTTTCCGCGTAGCCTACTTGGAAATCTTCAAGAAAGTAATAATGAGTAAAATCAATCATTAATGTCAATACAAGCGTAGGTAAATCCCAATAAGATTAGTTATGGGAGTTTAGTTACCGATAGTTTGTAGTTAAAGAGACTTGACTAGTTACATTTTGATGTCTTTGGTCTTAAGCTCAGACAAGTAGTAAAGCTGTATGTATCTTTAGTTGAATAAATCCTGTTTCTATCCTAAATCTACCAATTTCTCACTCCGTGATTGTCTGAGTGTGCCTCGTGCTTCAACAAATACGTTTCGTAGATCGAGATGTAACGGATCAATTCTTAAAGGAATGCTTTTTATTGCGTTTGCAATGGAATGGAGTAATGCAGAATTATAAATACACCTGGTTTGTTTCAGAAATATATATTGTCAAAAACAGGATATGAGTTAAGTATCATTGTAAATAAATATCAGGTAAACGGTCACCCACTCAGCCGTGAGTCATTGTAAGTATTCGAAGTTATCAGGGCTATTTTCTGTCAAAGAAGAGCAAAAAAATAAAATGTAAAATTACTCTTCAGTTCGTCTATCTATGTTCCCCTACATTAACACAAAAACTGTACTATTTTGAGACCATAATATCTAAGATCATTAAACATGGCATAACGATGTGTAGATACAGAAAGATTGCTAATTTCAAAATAGACGCCATTTAAGCACAAACGAGCTATTGACTTAATCTTTGACTCGTGTTTAGTAAATCGTTTTCGTTTCTGCGACAATATAGGTTTACAGTCACTTAGCTGACTGGTATGCAAACCTTTCTGATAAAAATAACCACTATCGCAAGTAAAGAAACACTAAAAAATCTCAGGCACCATATCCAGTTTGATTACTATTGAAGATTGTACAGTGAAAATGAAAATGAAAATGAACTTTGCTTCGATTTATTGATATAACCTAAACCAGTGTTTTCTTGAATACACAAATGTATTGTACCACTGAAGGGTAAACTAAACACAAACATTGTCTTTGCCCTAAGAATATTCTATGAAACGTTAGTCATCTCCGTTGAGTGGCACAGTGTACGTGACATACCAGTCAACTTGGAAGTGTAATTCAAATGAATTTCAGTTTGAAGGAACTTTGTTGTGCTATATCGGTATCGAAACATAAGAACTGATCTGAGAGTTTTATCAATCTAACATGGATCAACGGCCGTAAACAAGTAACAAATTAGAGCAATGTGAATAGTATATTTTGATTCTAAAACTAAGGACTACACTTTGAAGCTGCAAGAAGAAGTTTGTCTCTTGCTTATATGGTTAGCATCACGTTTGATCTCTAGAGTTAGGCCAAATATGTCACCAAAACAGAACTAGCATTGTTCGATATATGTGGAATATATCCTACAGTGGATTAACGACTTCATGCTGGTTTCGAACCTCAGAACAGACAATCGGTGTCCATAGCCTAGTTGGTTAGGGTGACTGTCCACATATGAAACGAGCTGGCCGGGTGAGAATCCTGGTGGACGCTGGATTACCGTTTCAACTATTTACGTTCATTTGCCTTGGTCGTATTCTATTTCATTTAACATAATCTGTTCAAATTATCTCTTTCGTTTATAAGTTTATAAAGACAAAATAAATCAGAAAACTTCCACTTCACGACCGGTTTCATCTTTTTGGAACTCATCAGGCGAAGGTAGGAATCGAACATCGGACATGTGTGTCACAGACGGAAGTCCGTACCACTCAACCGCAGTGATTCTACTGGTTTGAATGCTTTGTAAAACTATGAATGGGGGCTTATTACCAACGTGCTATGATTGTACAGAGTGCACCCCTGGTGCTTTGAATCTGACAATTTACACAAATTACCACTTTTCATTGACAAGCCAAGCCGTAAGTAAGAAATGAACGTGTAACGAGTGGTATGACATATATCGTGACAATTTTCAAATGATACTTTGAAGAAGAAAGTTTAAAAACTTTGAGATCTCGTTTTCATCATCATGTATCTTATTCATGGATTATGGATACAGAATACAGACTACTGTTACCAGAAACTTAAATATCCATACTGCCAAGCAATATTCGAGTTTACAATTGTCGTTGTAAATTGTTGAAATAACTTATATCATTCATTTATTACCAGGTAGAAAAGATTCAAGAAAAATGGAATTCTCTGGTTGGAAAAGAACAACCGACATATATTTTCTGGTTCCTCTATTATTTTCCCTTGGTTCAGCGAATGGTATGTTTTCTATTAAAATCGCCATTTGAAGAAATACGTCAATCAATGCTAAACCCTAATTTTACCAACATGACGAGTAAAATGGCATAATTAAATTTAACAATGTCACCAACTAATCCAAATTTATCTCACCAAATTGATACTAAGGCATACTTTTAAGTAATTTATCCTCACTCGGTGACTGTTTAAAAGCCCGTGTATTATGCATTTCGATAAGACAACCTCACTTCAGAATTCTAACAAAGAGTTCATCTAACTTAAAATAAATATTGTTTTTAATTTTATTCTTACACTCGCAGGAAACCGTTGCTCCCATCACGTTAGTGGCTCTTGTGGAGAGCGTGTCATAGTACCTTGTTACTTTGATCCAAACTTTGAAGCCGTGTATTGGTTTGATGAATATGATGATAAAGAACCATTGATTAGATTAGAAAGTGGATATAAGGCTGGTAGAGGTTACAAAAGTCACGAATATGACGTATTACAAAATGGATCACTCGTTATAAAGAATACTCAATTCACTAATGACCAGCAATATAAAGTAATCCTACTCGACTCTGAATTTAGAGATGAAATATTAACGGTGGACTTCTCTGTTACTGGTGAGTAGGCAAGCTCAACTGATTACTGCATACACGAACGGACAAATATCTATGTGATATTAAGATGACATATTTCAAAGCTGAAGAATAATTGGTATTTGCGCTATCATATTTTGTATAACATTAAATCAATGAAGCAAAATAAAAAGGCTTAAGAAAATTTATATTAAATTAATGTCTATGATATTTAAGATGACATATTTCAATGTTGAGAAAGTTGGACATTGCGGTATCATACCTCGTCTAATAGCGATACAATTTCACGAAATAAACAAGTTTTTCAAGTAGAAAAATAAAGCAATAACATTCAAGTTGGTGTAACTTGTAAATCTGAAATGGAACGTTTTGTACGGTAACTACGCGAGTATTTCCCCAGCTTTGCGTACTGCACTCGTAGACACCGTAGCTGTATTCCGTTCGTGTAAGTCAAATTTTGTCGGCAAAATTTTTCGAGCGCCATTTAATAGTCTCAACGAAGCCAATTAAATTTATAAGAGTAACTAGGAAACGTCAGTGTTGTATTCTCTGACTTTTCCACGATTAATTTCACAATTATGTATCGGAATTAAAATAGTTCAAATCAACACATTCGTGAAGGTGATGTTCTTCCTAGCTTAACTTATGACATTTGCAATGGTAAATCTGTTTCTTTCTGGTTGAATTTGATCGCAGTAACGGGGAAATCTCATAGTTTTGAGCGACCGAACTACAGCACGGAGCAAAATAAAAAATACTCATAACCCTTTTTGTACTTCTGTAGTTTTGTGCCTTAACTTAACAAGACTAAATTCTTCCTAACTACATTTTTTTTCATACTACTTGATTTTTTTTCAGAAAATTGTCCTTCTAGAGTGACTGGACGTTTGCATACAGAGGGCGTGATAAGTTGTTGCTTCAACCCAGAAAATGAAGGGGTGTATTGGTTTGAAGAGCACGACGACATTGTACCACTGATAAGATCTGAAAGTGGGATGAAATTCGGGCGAGGATATGCCAGTCAAGAACATGATATGTTGCTAAACGGATCACTAGTTATTAAAAATGTTCGGCAAACGCATGAACAGAGATATAAAGTGATTTTACTCGACACTGAATTTCACGAAAAGACGCTTTTCGTAGATTTTTCTGTTACTGGTGAGTCACTAAAATCAATACTTTACATTTTGGTACTGTCCACTGAAAGCCATAGATAAAAGCCAGCGTAGCTCAGTGAATGTTTTACCACAAATCTCAACAGAATTGTTTTCTATTGACAAGGTCCAGAATGACAGAATGTAGAATAAGTGTCATTTGATATGTGTAAAGGATCAACACATAACTTATTATCCGGCCATTTCACCTCAGTTTTATTTTCTGATTATAATTGTTGGATTTTCCTACTTTAATTGACCTTATTGTCACGCTTTTATAATAGATTATTCAGTATCTTTATTTCATCTTTCTGTTTTATCAGTTTTCTCTTTTGTCTAATAACAACTCTACGTTTTCATTTTCAAATAGAGGTAACTATGATTTTAACCTTACTGTATATTTTCAGTCGGGCCATCAGAATGTCCATCTCCTCAGAAAGGCCTCCTTGGAGAACCGAGCATTATGAATTGTCATTTCAATACTGACTTTAAAAGAGTTTCTTGGATTGTTGAAGATTCTGACAATGATCCTCTGATACAACGAGAAGGCTTGACCATCTCTGGGCCTGGTTTCACAGACGACAAGTACAACGTATCCAACAATGGATCACTTATTATACGCCGAGTTTCTGAAGAAAACAACGTCAGATACAAAGTGATTTTTGTTGATGTGAATAATAAATCATTTACTTACCGAATAGACTTTGAAGCAGGTAAACTTTGAATTCATTTTGTATGTTGTTGTAGGTTGTTACCCCACAGTCATTTGTAATGCTGCATTATCACAATAAGGTATGGGGGAACGAATATCACACGAAGTTACGTTATGTGTTGATATAGACGTTGCGTTTAATAATCAATAATCAGCAGTTATTTTACGACGCTTAAGCGACCACAAAATGTGGGAGAAACCCGCAAGAGATTATGGATTACAGCCTGCACGTCGGCTGGCTCCTATTTCAACATTTTAACTCCAATTTTGAATATTTTCACGTTAGAAAGTCATGTCAGATGGGAAAGCCGTAGATTCCTCTTGGATGAAAACCCACCTTACTATGACCCGGCCGAGAATCGAACCCCGAACTTCCCGATTGCTAAGCCTCATTGATTCAATTGCCGCCACTTTTATCCTCTCGGCCACAGCACCAGTATGGTTTCCACCCATGCACCCAACATTATAAATATTTGCCAACACCTTTTCCTTTTTTTTCACATTAGAAACGCTTTGCAACAACTTGCCTCCGCCTAACCACGGCACAATTAAACAAACTGCCAAGTTAGCTGAGTATAACTGTGAGGAAGGTTTCCATTTGAATAGTAATGCACTTGTTGCATGTATTTTGAATGACGCAACTAACACCTCTACAGTCTCTACTTGGTCTGGACCGATTCCGGAATGTGTCAGAGACATTGTTTCAACCACAACTGTAGCAACCACTTTAAAGAAGACAACGACAACGACGAAGATATATAATACTACTACAGGTAGTACTACTACGAACACGCCTAGGCCGACATTAAATGACAAGAATGCACACAGGAATACTATAGGGAGTAAAACAGATAAGGTTCATCCTACTATTAAAAAAGGTAAGCAAATGCCAAGATCCCATCCAACCGGAAGCTTGTCAAGAAATTTATTTTATGATATCGTATTTAATACAAACATATAAACATCAAGTTATTTGAAAGTCATAACGGCACATTTGCCTCAATATGTTGTTTTATTCATGAATGGGAATTATTTCCAATGCCAATGAGTATTACTGTTTACCGGAAACAAAGCTAACACATACAGAAGCCCGTGAAGAAATATTTTATATATGAATTGTACACATGTTTCAGTTATTGTAATGCCAATTGCACCAAGTATAGTTTTTTTGACATACTTCTAAGTTCATTCATTATGATAGTTTTACTGTCTCTTGATAAATAAATGACATATTTGTAAATATAAAAATCTTGCTAATAACTAATAAATTTCTTTGAAGAATAACATCTAATCATTTGTTAAATTTTACCAACAGGTGGATCAAATAGCAGTCATTTGCGAGTACACCTTGCTGTCATCACGTTAGCAACCATTACGTCCTTCCTTTTCTTAAATACATGACAGAATTGTGAGATATAAAGCATGACCAACATAATCTACGGTTGTATTATTGTTCCTCCTACCATCATCGAGTATATTATTAGTGACTTGGAACATCACTGAATCGGATAGGATAGTGTTGAGTCTGGTTTATAGTAAGGTTTAATAACTAATTCATTGTGCCTTTTGCTTTCTCCAGTTTTCTTTAGTATTCATTTTGCATTTGCATTAATAATCATGCTATAGTAGTCTCTTAAAGGATAAAATTTAGGTAGATTGTTAAGACACACATCATTATGTGAAGGTAATTTAAACGCAATTAATCGTATACCCTTACTCACGCTTATATTCATAAAGTTGGATGTGTGGATTTAGTTAGCACTTTGGATTTGTTATAAAAGTTATGTGCCATAAAGTCTGTATCGTTTCTCTGTATGTTTAAAATACCCAAATCGAGACTTTGAATATTGGTAACAAGTAAGTAATTATTCCTATTAG
>JAIPMN010208589.1:0-17086 GCA_020650975.1 Apostichopus californicus
ACGAGATCATGATAAACGTTTTTAGTATTATTTAGGTACATTATCATCTAAATAAAACTAAACAGAGCCACTCAATACAGCAATTAGTCTTAAACATGTGTTAATTGTAAACACTGTTCATAAACTAGATTAGTCCTTCATTCTGACAATTGGTTAGTCATCCCACTTTTATTTTATATGCTAAAGGCAATCTCATTAAAAACTTTATGTTAATTAAGTATGTTAACTTTCCTTTCGGATAGTTGGTTAGTCATCCCACTGTTATTTTATAAGATGCAGACGATCCCATTAAACACTTTATGTTAATTAAGTATATTAACTTTCCTTTCGGATAGTTGGTTAGTCATCCAACAGTTATTGTATATGATGCAGAAGATCCCATTAAATACTTTAAGTTAATTAAGTTTGTAAACTTTACTTTCGGACAATTGGTTAGTCATCCCACTGTATTTTATAAGCAACATGCGATCCCATTTAACACTTTGTGTTGAGTCTCTTAACTTTCCTTTCGTATATAGTTGGTTAGTCATCCAATAGTTATTGTATGAGCTGCAAACGACTCCATAAAAGTACTTTTATGGCTAAAAAAGACAATAATTTTGTCGTACTACATTGACTGTAATAGGGATGCCTCTAAAATAATCATAATTATTGTTGTACGTTGGCATGTTACTTGGAATTGTCAGTTAATTAAAAGAAGTATTGCATTTTCTTTCAAAGTTACGAATTGAAACAGCTCGTGAAACCATCCAAATTACGACAAGACCAATATTCTACTCCGATTTTGAAATGCAAAGTTCTAATTTTTAGTCAAGCAAATCTCTTATCCAACAAATAGGCTTATTTTCCCAATCAACTTATATATCTACACAAGGATACTTCACAATAGTTGCTAATGGAATATCCAACTGCATATCAGGTAATTTGAGCCTGATGCGAAGTATGTACAGGCATGTCTCCTTTGGAACCATGAAACGAATTTATCATAGACATTCATAATTGAAGACAATAGGCTAAACTAGTATAGGCTGATTTATTTCATGTTGTCGTCAGCACTATCTTCCATACGTTTAAAATAGCACTGATACACAAGCAATGTATATATTAACATTTGGGTGAAAAATCTTTTTCTTTTTACGAAAATTTACATGCTAAACTACATGTCGTTAGTGTCTTTAACCTACAACATATTTCATTTTTATTTTTATTTCATTTAGTTTTACTTAGTTAGTAATACATAACACATATGTACACAGAAAAGCTATATACCTTAATGAATACTGTCAAAGAGCTAAATGTAATCGAAATTATTTTATAATCTTTAACTATTTCAGTCAACTTTCACTCCACTCATATTACGATCCCATTGGATCCTCTGCTGGCTATATATAAAAAAAAATATATATGAAAAAAAGAGTAAAATCACGTCGATAGTTGTGTGGACCTTTTTATCAGGTACAAGCACGTCATATGGCACTGTGATCTCGGGTGACAATGATCCATCCATCGTTCAAAATCGTATGTTGATCCCGGGCTCCGTATCAGGGTGCGGGAGCTGATCTCGAGGGAAGGATCAGACCCCTCGTTCGAGTTCTAGTGTGAAAACACTGTATATTTTCTAGTGTAATATTTACCTGGTAATATTTGCATCACGTAGCATGAGCCTGATAAATGCCTGTTTAGTACACTCAGGCATACTACTATCATAACTACTTTAGTTTCTTCCATTCGAATTTTCACACACGACTTATTTTATATTCAGTTTATATTAATGTAAGCTTTATTAACTTTCTACCATAAGAAACGATCCACGTTTACGAATATTAAAAAAAAAACGTGTACCTTTTTAGAATATGTCAATAAAATTAAAATTAAATATCAACTTCACAATACGATCTTAAGATATTTTTCTTTAGTTTTAGTGCTTCTTATGCCATCATTTTGCGGCTATTCTAGTAAGAATTAAAACAGGGAAATGTTATGGAATCAGGGTGTTGATATGGAACTCCCCGGTTCTATGTTCTTCTTAACGTTAGAGATGACCGACGGGAATGAAGTCATCACATGACAGTTCAAGACATTGTCCTATGATCAAAACTTGTTTTAATGTTGGCTCTTATCATTCATGTTGTCATCTGTAGAAGAAGAGAGAAACAAATAAATACTATTAAAGCAAAATATTCAATCTAAAGGATCCGAGAGAAATGGAGTAAAACATTTATGTATTTTTGCTTTTTAAATTTGACATTCGTATTGGTGTAAAAAATTATATAGGGAAAGCAAAGGTGGTTGAAATGCGACCCATGGGTTAAATTTCGGCAGCCCGTTAAGTTTTCGAAATCCTATTAGTTCTGCCCGTGGAACTATATAGCTACAAAATGATAACATGGGTGTCATTAGGTGATGGTGTGAATATAAGCTACTTGTGGCATACGGTTTTCAAGTTATGAGATAGTCAATGGGCATACAGCAGTGTATTATCTTCTGTATGATGTAGTATAGATTCTCCACGGGATTAACTTAACCACGCGGACACAAAATTTCGCAGCAGCACGTAACATATTTAATTCCCATCACCACGCAGGCGGTATATACACAGGGAAATATACCCCCACACCGCTCCTCCTCGAATTTGCTTCTAACAAGATGAATTTTATTACATAACAAACATATTATAGACACCCTCCCTTTAGGTACTAAATTGTCAAATAATTGTCATTGACTGACCTTTAAAACATACTTTTTAGCCGAGTTTTAGGCTTTTATATTTGCACTTTTTTTTCCGAAACTATATCCAGAATATATTAGCAACATGATATGTACTGAGACATATAGTTAAATAATAAGTGTCAAATCTGCATATTCTATTCGATTTTTATTCTTTTTGAATAAACAGTTAACTGGTAAATGTGAAGAGTTTTACCTTTGGTGCCGTATCGCGTAGACTAAAGGTGAGAGAAAAAAAAAAGGACATTGACCAATATAAGTGGAATACGAAACCATTATAATATTTAATCATGACAACATTTTACATAATAGTCACTTATTTCTTAGCACCAACTTAAAAGTGCGGGATCCAAATCCTTGAAATTTGAATGATTGGATATGACCAAGTACACGGCAGGATTGTCACTTATTTGTGATCATGGTTACTTGTTATCAGGTTCCTATCCAGAAAGGTGTGCTTGTGTTCTACCCCCCCCCCCCCCTCGTCGCAATATTTTAAGATTACACAACATTTTAAACGTTGTTATTGGACCTATCTTAGCTAAGACCTGATAATTGAGTCTATAAATACATTCACGTTACTCTGGAGGGATAAGCATCAACGACCCCATGACAATACCCCTTCAATATAATTCCCGGATCCGCTTCTGTATGTTACTGACATTCGTTTGAATACTGATATTGTCTATCGATTTAAGTATAGTTAGACGTTAACATAGGGTTGTGTATCCCAAAACGTCAACAAGGACAACATCGTAAATACATTGTGAGGAATAAAAAAGTAGATCATTTTGTGATATTTTGTGCTTCATTTGTTGTAATATATGAGTTGCCTCTACGTAAAGTAAACATGAAGAGAATCATAACAGACTTATCCGGTACCTGATTGCTGTAGTCTTCTTCAGTAAGAAACTTGTCGTCTAATGATGTCTGCAGAAGGTGAAGTAAAATTATTGCCTTTATAATTTATATTTAAGGAAGGATATCGGAATCTAAATAAATACAATTGAACCACACGTTCGAATTAAATATAAGAAACCTTTAGAATGTGGTAGTTTTTAGGATTAAGAAGTGTTATTTTCAAGAAAGCAATTGTTACAATCATATAAATAATGTTGGAGTAGTCCAAAGTCTCTCAATTAAAGACATTACATCATTTCGCACCTTCAAAAAGTAAAAAAAAAAAGAAGACGGTTCTTGTTACGTTTATCAGTAAAGCGCATTTCACGTTTGTCCTTAAATCTTGTAGAAAATCATATAATGTTCAACCATGTTTACCCTTCTGTAAAACTTGGGCGGTAACTTGAAAACGACCCCTTCTCTTACAGTACATTTCCGACTTCATCCCTCTCCAATACATCAAATCACTGGGAATTATGTTAACACTAGTTGACTAGTTATTCAAAGGCCCGACCATCATGTCACGTATATCATCAAAGCGCTGATGAATATTGTATATTATTGTAGATGGTGAAACGACGTTCAGCCATGTTTACACTCTCACGTTCATTTGACAGGTTTTGTTTATGTTTATATGTTTTGTTTATGTTTATGTCTGATATCTTAAATCATTTGTAAAAATCTATACTTAATCAAATAAAATTCTTGAATTTCAAATTTGACATCCCATCAATAAACTAAACTCTCTCGATAAGAGTTGAATAGATAGAAGTCTTTATATCCTTTGTGAGCAAATCCATAGAACAGTTATACCGTAATATAAGTATCAGAAAAACAGGTACAGGGGGTGGGTGACGGGGAGAGTGGGATACGCTACCGGTCTCAACTGTCGAAAATGATTGAGTCTAACAACTATTTGATTGTTTAACAAACAGCACATTAATAATTTCATATGTATTTGCTTTCTTTTAGTTCTCCAGGTGTGGTGAGAGATTCCATTCTACTAAGGTTCTTCTTTCCCTTGTTAACAGCTGCAAATAAAATACAGAGATAGTCCGTAATCTATGCTACGAAACCATCCCCAAAACCCCGTTGGATGGCTCATACAGCAATTGATCATAAAGCCTAAATGAATTCATTATGAAAAAAAAAGAGTAACGTATTCGTAACTGGGAGTTGGCAACAAACATGATCACCTTTAGCAAGACGATCACTTTACCTTGTACTGCATTTATTATACACAGCTAGCTGCCATGGGTAAAATGAAACTTACTTGTTAGTTCCGTATGTTTGGCCGTGTCTTGCAGTGCAGCTCAAACGTTATCGTCTTCAATTTCATATGACTGGAACGTCTTTTGGAAACTACTGCAGGAATTAAAATATCAGTTGTTACTAGGAAAACGCGATTAGGAAGATTACAGATGTCTCTGTCTTTATCATTCAACGAGGTTACCCACCTCAACAACAGCAAATTACAGTGGTACGTATAGGACTGATGTTAACTATGGAGAAAATGTATACAGCGCTACAAACAATGATAATATATTTTTTTTAATTGTATCTTTTAAGGAATGTTCAGAGACAGATATTGCAACGTTTGGTATTAGCAGTATCGTCAAACATGATCACAGCATATTTTCAATCCATATCTCAATATGCTGACTCTTATGATTTATTATATAAAAAAAAAATATTTCCACAGCTTTACAATTACGCTGCCGAACTCAAGACTTGTTTAAATAGTGTCTTTCAAAGTTCTGTACCAACTTTTCAAGCATGCGTTATTATCAAAGGAAACAACGGAGAGCCAAACGTTTTGTACAATCGAAACCTGAAATGAGAAGTCAATGTTATATTAGAATATCATTTTTAGCGTATTATATATCCATTAGGAGTTAAACTTAGGCGTGGTCATTGACAGAAGACAAAGGGAGAAAGAGATAGTTTGGAACCTATAGGCGCCACACCTTTGAACATATAGCCGTGATAGTCTACTTATCTTGATGAAATACTTTTAACACAAATAAGCGCAATACTTTTGAACATATATGTGAGTTCGTTGAACATAATGGCGCATTTGTTGTAACATATAGGCGTGCTACTGTTACGATAGTCTTGAATATACACATTAAGGTTTATGTCTTTTCTTCTCCTTTTCTGTCTTCGGCATGTTCGTTTCAAATATTACTCGCTAATAATTACGTAAGTCGCCATACTTCTGTTATACTATTAAATGCTGATATTTGTTTAGACATTCTCACATAACAATTGACATCTCAATGCAGTTTTCAACAATCATGGAACGTTTGGCTCTCCTTTTAATCCAACAACAATGGGATTGCAACCTATGTAATGTTCTATAGTTTGCGTTATTATAGTCCTGGGTTCACTAAGGTTATACATGAAGCTCCGTTTGATTGGAATTTTCTTACTCCATACCAGCAGAACACGGGCGGGTACAGGATTTGAACATAGAAGAATGTGGCCCTGTATGGCGGGCCATCAGTCTCAAATCGTGGGAGATCGACTAATACCGATTTAAATCGACATATACCAATTTCCTTCGACTTATACCAGTTTCCAGCAGCTTAAATTAACTTCTACCGATTTAAATCGACATATACCAGTTTAATTCTACATATCATCGATTTAAATCGACATATACCAGTTTAATTCGACATATCATCGATTTAAATCGACATATACCAATTTAAATCGATGATAAGTAAAATAAATCGATTTTAAATGTCGATTTAAATCGGTATAAGTCGATCTCCCACGATTTGAGACTGATGGCCCGCCATAGCCCTGGTGTCGTTTACAGTGAGCTGGAATGTGGGGAAGTGTGTGTGCATGAGATCATACCGATATTTCTCAACATTGGTTATTTATGACATCATAACACTGTTACAAACATGAAACTGTTATGATATACTAATGGCCGATAGTACCCCGATGTGATTTGTTACATCTAGTGTTTGCGTATAGGTCAACGCTGTCGCCCTAATTGTTCGTTCAACCCAGGTAGGCCTACAACCCAATGACTACTTGGTATTTGCAATTCTGGTCACCATTTGCTGTTTCTTTCCTACTGGTATCGTGGCTATTGTATTTGCAGCTAAAGTAAGTATTTGTTGAGGATCATTGCCATTCTAGCATATTCCTGGCTAGTACAGAATGATAAGATTTATAACCCTATGTTTGGTTTCCTACATTAAATATCTTTAGTGTTGCACCTAAATATTCTAGGGATAAAATGGTCACCCATGCTCAAACATTTTACTGCCATCCTCGGGAGGTATCACTGACACATCTGTAGTTATCATGAGAATGTCTTGAAAGGTCAGAGAGTTATTATATTGATACATGAGTTTTCATTTCTCAAAATGGTGTTTTCATCTTCATCATTTTAACCCAATTTTGTTTTTACGACTGTGTGTGTGTTATATATGTAAGGTATTTACAAGACAGTTTTGAGGAGGGGAGAAGGTACATGTTCGCATGGTAATTGTGGCTACGGCCCTGTGTGATATTAATGACATAAAGCAGATCCATTACAGTACGTGTGGGCAGGTATACGCAGGTATATCATATCTCAGTGACAGCTATACTCGTCTTCCTTTTCAAGTGATAAAATGTATATTTATATCTGTCCATGTTTATTTTTTGTCAAGGTGAGAAGCTTTTTTCAGTAGTGGTGACATACAAGGTGCCGAGCAAGCCTCTGCATGCGCTAAGTTGTGGTCGTTGATCTCCCTTGGTATCGGTATTATTTGGATCGTTGTTGTCGTGATATATGGAATGATATCCATCGCCGCCATCTCCGCCTTGTACTACTACTATTGATGGAGACGTACGGAAAGACCAAAAATATCTCATTTTTCGCTATTTTTTCTCTGTCTTTTCTCTTTTCATTTTTTTTTACATACACTGCTCAGATGTTATATATTTGTTTCTTAAGCACACCGAATGAATAAAGTAAATTTTCAATAATGTTGTTGATTTTAAATAGTTAGACTGAATATGAACCAGGTTATATTTTGATGATCTTTCAAATAGCGCTATTTCTATTATTGGTGTCAATGATTTATTTTACTATTATAACTGTGTCTTTAGATTATATAGATTGCGGTCTTAACTCCTTTGATCAACTCTATACACATAGCCCTGCAGGGTAAAATATAATGTACTCTAGTTTCGAATAAGATGTCTTCCAGAATCCCCTACAAATCTGCACGCAACCATGTACTTCATTTAACGACTTCCCTATGTACAGTATATCTGAAGTCATTGTCCTATAAACCGCTATCATTTCATATTCACAACTTGAGAACATAAACAGACGCACACCATTCAAATAATTTGTATATGACTGAAGTCATCGAATGCCCTTTGTACCGTGGTTATGTACCGACGTGTACTGTGGTCGGTCTGGAAACAGTGTTTAAAATTACTTAGTCTATACTCATTATATATTTCAAGTTTATTTAGTATTTTATCTCTTTTTCTGTATGATGTAGTTGCCTTTGTATTTTTCTAACTTTTTATTATTACAGCGTTTCTGTATCATATGAGTGTATTTGTTTTTACTCTTTGTTGTTCATATGACGAAAATCAATTTAGAAAGGAAAATTCATTTGTACTTAAAGGCAGAGAAAAATAATGGAAGTAAGACTTTAACATTTTTTCATGTCAACATCAGCTAAATAGAAAAATTAAGGCAAGTTATATAGAGCGGGAACCCAGAGGGTTTGGTTAGCTGTGAAGGTAACCAATTGCCTTGTACATCACAATGTTCACAGTGAATTCCTGTATATGAAACCAGAAGACTGGCAAACCGGCTGTGGTGGATGTGGCTGGGAGAGCAAGTTTAAAGTCACCTAAAAGCTAAACTAGAACAGCTTTCATGGTAACCACATCAAAGTAAGTACAATGTGTCAGGTATGGCCCCAAGAGCAACAAATGGCCATCGCCAGTAATTATTGTTGGTGGGGTAGCTTCGCCAGTCATCAATAATTTACCCCTCACGGGTGACCTAGGTCAGCTCATGAGGTTACCACTTGAAACCTACTGGAAAATGATGGTTAGGACTTCAGATACAAGGGATGGGCATTTCCAGTAATTTTTATTGGTGGGGTACCCCTGCCAGTAGACCCCCAAAATGCCCCTCCCTCCATTGACCTAGGTCAGCTCATAAAGTAACCAGTTGAAACCTACTGGAATATGATTGACATGACTCTATATGCAAGGGTTGGGCATTTCCAGTAATTTCTATTAGTGGGGTATCCCTGCCAGTACACCCCCAAAATGCCCATTCCCTCATTGACCTAGGTCAGCTTATGAGGTAACCAGTTGACCTAGGTCAATGAGGGGGATGGGCATTTTGGGGGTCTACTGGCAGGGGTACCCCACTAATAGAAATTACTGGAAATGCCCATCCCTTACATATGAAGTGATACCTATCATTTCCCAATAGGTTTCAACTGGTTACCTCATGAGCTGACCTATGTCAAATGAGGGGATGGGCATTTTGGGGGTCTACTGGCAGGGGTTCCCCACTAATATAAATTACTGGAAATGCCCATCCCTTACATATAGAGTCCTGCCAATCATTTTCCAGTAGTCTTCAACTGGTTACCTCATGAGCTGACCTGGGTCAATGAGGGGAATGGGCATTTGCGGGGTCTACTGGCAGGGGTACCCCACTAATAGAAATTTCTGGAAATGCCCATCCCTTACATATGTGGTGATACCTATCATTTTCCAGTAGGTTTCAACTGGTTACCTCATGAGCTGACCTAGGTCAATGAGGGGATGGTCATTTTTGGGGTCTACTGGCAGGGGTACCCCACTAATATAAATTACTGGAAATGCCCATCCCTTACATATAGAGTCATGTCAATCATTTTCCAGTAGGTTTCAACTGGTTACTTCATGAGCTGACCTAGGTCAATGGGGGAGGGGCATTTTGGGGGGTCTACTGGCAGGGGTACCCCACCAATAAAAATTACTGGAAATGCCCATCCCTTGTATCTGAAGTCCTAACCATCATTTTCCAGTAGGTTTCAAGTGGTTACCTCATGAGCTGACCTAGGTCATCCGTGAGGGATAAATTATTGATGACTGGCGAAGCTACCCCACCACCAATAATTACTGGTGATGGCCATTTGTTGCTCTTGGGGCCATACCTGACACATTGTACTTACTTTGATGTGGTTACCATGAAAGCTGATCTAGTTTAGCTTTTAGGTGACTTTAAAATTGCTCTCGCAGCCACACCCACCACAGCCGGTTTGCCAGTCTTCTGGTTTCATATACAGGAATTCACTGTGAACATTGTGTTTTACAAGGCAAATGGTTACCTTCCCAGCTAACCAAACCCTCTGAGCTCCCGGTCTAAAACCAAGGAAACCAACACTTTTCTCAGTTACAGTCCAGCATATTTCTTTGAAAAACATATTTTTTAGTACAGAAAAATGATGTTTATAATAATCCATGATACCTTTACTGATGGGAGTTCCTTTATTTGCTTAACATTGAAATATGTTTATGCTTGTCACCTTGACTAAACACGTGTCATCATTATTTCCTGTCCATATCAGACAAATTGTTTTCGCTTTCGGTTTGTATTGCAACATAGTGCTTTCAGATAACGATAATGTACAACGGTTGTATGTTACATTGCTACAGCACACTCGCAACGTAAGCACGGTTCTCAACGATTGTCAGATTTTACTGAGTGCAAGGACAATATTCATTATGGCTGGTAAGTTTGTAAATAGAAAAGATATAGGGAATAATTTGTTACAGTTAGTAAATTTGAACTCCTTTATGAATATAATATCGCAAGACTGTTTATAATAGCTGAAGAGACTAAGTGTAGTGATTTACTCGTGATACATAACTTATACCACGTAACATTGTAGATATTGTACATATGGTATATAACACACAATGACAGGCCTTGTTCAGGGCAAAAGGCTTAACCTTGGCTCTGCCACTGGATAATAGGCGGAGAACTACGCTTAAGACCTATATGACTCCGGGAAACAACGGGGACGATGACGATTGCTGGGACGATGAATAAAATGAATATTTTAATACTTAAAACGTAATACACACGGCTAGCCTAGTATAGGGCGTTGCTAAATAACATACACATACATTTGAATCTCTAACTGGGATTTGGATGGAACGTCGAGGGAGTTTTGGGTGCTACTAAAATACACTTCTTTTCACAGAAAAGCGTGACAAACAGGATCTGTTGATCCATTTTTTTAGCAGTCATTCTAATGACACTGATTCACTTCGTCAGACATCGTAAATGTGTTGTTATTTAAACAGTGGTTGTTTAATAGTGATGCCTCTATTTACTGTACTTACAAATATCGATCAAATCTTCTGAATTCCATTGAACTGTGATGAAGGCTAAGGGAATCGGGGAATTATTAGTACCTTACAAAAAAAATTATATTATTTCACAGAAATCCTTGCAACGTTTGTGAAACTTCCAGATGCAACAGAAATATATATATTTAGAAATTTGAGTGATAACAGATACGCAGTAACAAAAGCTGACATTCGTTATGATAAGTAAGTGAAATTAAATGGTTTCTTAGTTGAATTTGCGAAAATGATATATATCTTTATTTGTTTCAGGAGACACTAAGCCAGCTTACATCCAACCCGGCTATCGCTTCATAAGATATATTGGACATGGTGCTTTTGGACAAACCTACCTTGTAGCTAAAGACCCTACACTTTTCGCCATGAAAGAGCTACACATTTGTCAGGTAAACCACCTTTCCCCCATCCCTCCCCCCCCCCTTTCCATATCCTCCTCACTGATGAAAAAGGTATTAAGCTAGTTTATTCATACGTGTTCTCAGTGGTTTTCTGTTTACATATCTGAAAAATCAATTCAGTACGATGTCGGGAAATGCTGGAAAAACTGCACTGTACTGCGAATAAGGCAATATTGACATACAAATTGAAATGTAGTACGGTAACTATCCCGAAAAGGGACAATAACCTCTCATCGACTTTTGAACTTAAACGTCAAAGAGGAAGAGAGGAGATTAAAATCACTGTGAGGCATTCAAAAGTCTTTTAATGTGTGTAAGCACTAGCACAAAATATCGTGTCAGTAGCCTATTACTATCACACACACACATTGCCACAAGAGTCAAGCTGTAAAGTTGAGCTAAATGTGATAGAGATACATTGTAGTGAGGAATGTATTACGTTAGACTGACCACTTGTATGAGTTCAAGGCTGGACATCACTTACGCTTAATAAGCCATCTGTTTGCATTTATTGAAATACGAAGGAAAGTTTATTTCTGAATAAAAGGGATTCTACTTTGTTTAATGTGATTGTGGGATTTTAATATTAGCCTATATGTTTGGGATTATTATTTATATCATTATAATTATTGTGTCAGTTTGTGATGTAAGTGAACACGTTCATACTGCAGACTGTATCATACCCGCTTACTGTGTGATCTTCTGAATTACCGTGACCGAGGGTTGCTTTTTGGTCAGTTTGCAAAACAGGTGTTCCGATATTTGGAAAAGTTCGACAGAAAATTTCCTTTATTGCCAATATCAATAGAATCATGAAGGGGTCAGTTTATTATCATTACTGTTTTAGAAGTGACTTTTACCGTTGCGTATACCTTTAGGATTTTGCTTGCTTGCTGGGTGAACGAACTACAAGACCTTGTGGAGGAGAACTCCTTACAAAATTCTATACATCTTTTACATACGTGGTGATATTATCAAGAACAAAATGACATTAAATATTGATTTAGGTCAAGAACATTGCGTCCTAAATTAAACTAAAATAACAGTTATGTGGACATGAAAGTCACCTACAGCTCCGTAATGAACAGTGTGCTACAATCTGAAGATAATCTTAGTGAGGTCATTCACTGACCTGAGTGCTGTTCAAGGTCGTTGCAGTGTTTTCAAATTCCTAAATTTGTATCAATTGCGGAGACGAAAATCAATGTTTTAATTCCCTTTTCTTATAATTTTCCGGTGTGCTATTCGATTATGTAAAAAAAAGTACGTTGTTTAGTAAAATGCAAACTACAGTCTGTGTAAAATTGGAGGGTTTTTCTGTCATTATTGGTCAATGCTCCTCAGCGAAGCTCATACAATAAGGGACAGTACTTGATTGAGTGATTCTGGAATTAAAGGCATTAACTAGCTGTAAGTAGACTGATTACGTATACATAGATGTATCTTTACAAGTTTACCTTAGTTAAACAATTAGTCAAAATATCATCCATAATGTAATTTTTCACACCCCTTAAGATGATGAAGATTAGCTAACTCGCTTCTGCAGGTTTTTGACTTAATACCACTTTTTTTTTCAATTTTGATTATGCTTTCGAGAAGACGACAGAAGAAAACAAACAGAGATGTAGAGCAGAAGTAAGTTTATTAGTCATTTTAATGCCAGTAATGATAAATATTAGCATAATATAATACATTAGCTGTTACTATGTTTACGTACTAAGTAATATCCGATGTGAACGAACTTAAAACTGAACAATAAAAGATAGATTTAAAGGCACATAATGTGCTAATTATGTATAATATTTTGGTGGGTCATAATGATGATGATGGTGATGACGATGAAGATGATGATTATAATAATGATGATGATAATGATGATGATGATGATGATTATGATGATGATGATGATGATGATGATGATGATGATGATGATGATGATGATGATGATGATGATGATGATGATGATGATGATACTTGCATTGCAGCTGTTGATAAAATCCTGAACTATAATTAATCCTGAATTATAAGAAATGCTGAATGTTTTCCTCAGGGTTCGAGTGATCGCTATGTATGAATCTTGAAAAAAATATACAAAACAATAGACTATATTACCCTTAATTCAGTTGAACGTACATCGTTCATTGGGAAAGTTGTCTGTAAAGTGTAAAACTATAACTTTCGTTAACTATCGACAGGTTGAGATTCTGTCGAGTTTAAAGCATGGTAACGTTGTGTCTTACGTAGAATCCTTCTCAGACGGTGAGCTTTAATTTAAACTAGCATTATGTTCATTGGAAACGTTATCATTAAACAAAGCTATCTCTTAATTTTTCTATTAATTAGTCAATTATCTATTAATAAGCCTTTACATTATACATTCACCGATGTTCTTACACGTAGGGATCTGGAAAACGGACGCTGACATGCAAAATAAATCAGGAGATTAATACATGTCACTCTGCTCATGTCACTTGACTGTCTAGATCAATATACCAAATGTGATTCAAGTGTTATATAGCAACACACTTTCCAAAGAGTTTCATCATCGTAAGTCAATATACCAGTTAAATTATATGGTTTATGTTCAAGAATAGTTGATGTTGTGAAATTTACTCCACGAACACAATCAACTTTTCTTGTCATAAATTACCAAACTGACTTACAACAAATATGGTAAAACTTCAAACTTTATACGTATCATATGCATGATTTGTCAATGTAATTATTTTGTCTTTCTATAGTATCGTTGACAAAGCTGTACATTGTGATGGAATACTGCGAACTTGGTTTGTTTTTCTTCTTCTAAATTATCGGTGTTCCAAGAACTGTTGTAGGGTTATTAGTCGGAAATATTGTCAATAACATTGAGAATCCAAATCCCTTTTTATGTAACAAGGGATCAAATATTGCAAAAAATGATCCAAATAAAGATCTTTAATAAATAACTTATTATTACTGAAGTCTCTAATAGGTGGAAATCATGAACACATATACATCATATAGGCATTTTTAGTTCTGCTTTTCTTACTACTATTAAGAATTCACTTGGCATTTTGATAGTGGTGGTGTTCGGGTACACGCGCATATAAGCCTGTGAAAATGTGAAATTTGTGACATCTTAGAAAAATCACAACCAATAGTGTGAATATAAAGATAATCTCTTGATGTTGTTATCTCAAATTGGACATCATATTCTACCCTGTTACTTTTGACATGATTTAATATTTAGTTATTATTACAGGAAATCTTAGGAATGTTCTAACTTCTGGAGACCCGAGGGTTGGCATGGAAAATTTCATCGCAGGTGTAATGAAACAGTTATGCTGCGGCATGGAATATATTCACAGTAAGAAAGTGATACACAGGGACATTAAACCCGAGGTGAGTTGACATCTGACTGATGAAAAGAAGTTAGTCTGGTCTGGTAACAGATGTGATTTCTACCATGCAATACACCGTGTCAATGGTGAAGTTTTAGCCGCATTTCATAATTATATATTGGAAGACACATTTTTAAAGTAGAACAAAAATGACAGATAAAAAGCCTCCAATATTTACAGAGTGTAGTTCACATTTACTTAACAACTTGTTTTTATTCATATTTTCAAATAGCACACCGGGAAGTTACAAAACAAAATAGGGGGCATATTGAAACATCCCTTTGATTCACTAGAGGAGTCAGAAATAAACTCTCCTTGCTTCGTATTTCTATAAATCTATAAACAAGGTCACATAGAGGGTGAAAGAAATCCAGCATTTGAGCATATACAAGTAGTCAGTCTTGCGCTAACAAATTTTGTTTTCACTAGAATGAGAAATCCAGCATTTGAGCACATACGAGTGGTCAGTCTTGCGCATATTTCTCACTAGGATGTAGCCATATCACGTTTTTTTAAATGCTAGCCTCGTGGTTCCGGCTGCAAAATCAATCTTGCTAGCCCAACTTTACAGCGGTGCGCTTGTGGCAATGCGTGTGCGATAACGTAAGTAATATGCTACTGACACAATATTTTACACTCGAGCTTACACACATTAAAAGACCGTTGGCAAGTCTCACAGTGATTTTAATCGCCTCTCTTCCTCTTCGACGTTGACGTTTAATTTCAACAGTTGATGAGAAGTTATTGTCCCTTTTGCTACATTTGACTTTATCGCAGCGCAGTTAAAGGAGCTCAATGGATATTATTAGCAGAGTGACGTCAAAAATAGATGTGGATCACATGGTCGTTGTAACAGTTTTCGTGAATAGCTCATTTGTTAAGAACTAGTATAATTTTTGCAGCATATGTAAAAAGGAAACCATTAAGGACATTTATGAAACAATGCTTGAATGTTATTAATGTTGCACTTTAAATAAATATCCTTCTCAATTACCGATACAGAGTGTAGTTACAACTTTGTTTCTTCTATCGGCTAACCAATGTCTGTTTTAAAGCACAACAGAAAGGTGTGTGTATTGAAGTTATAATTTGATTAAATATGTTTATTCAACTTGCTTAAGAACCTCCGTTAATTAGTACTTGACAGCTGATTAGTTCTTTTCATCTCCACGTGATGTGAGTGATATGACTATTAATCACAGCTTACTAAGGACACCCTTCTCAACAGGTACTGGAGCTTTCATGTAAAATCAGATAACAACAACGCGACAGTGAATTGGAATTAACATACGGTTTGCTGAAGTTACTGAAGAGTCAAAGCCAATTAAATACATTTAAACATAGTGAGTCCAGTTGCATTTGTGCTTATGTAATCACGTTTGAATATAGTTGATTATCAAAATGCAAAATGTTGGGATGAAATTTTCCACCCCATGGAGTGTCTAATTATTTCCTTTTGTGTCCCTTTAGAATATTTTCGTACAAAGAGGAGGAGTCATTAAGATTGGAGATTTCGGACTGTCTAAGGTTTTACAGTAAGTCTTTCTATAAATTACTCTCTCTTCAACCAAAGCAAGAATCCTATATAAATATTTGCAATCATGATACTTGTTCAAGCAATTAATAATTTTACAGGTGATTAAAACTAAAATATAAATTGAGCTTTCCCCTCTTTCAGATCTGGCGGATACGCAAATACACTATGTGGTACAGCTAGTTACACATCACCCGGATATTTGCAAGGTTTGCCATATAACTACCAAAGGTAAACCCTTTTTATATCTCTGTTTTAAAAGAAGCTTGCTATTAAGCTATATTTATGTTGTGAGTCATAAAAAATGACACGGGTATTCCCTATTCAATCTTATAAATCTGTAAATACACTTGACAATTAAATTCAGCAAACCTGTTTCCGATTTAATCACTGGCAATGTAAGTCCTCACTTTCTACTTTCACATCGGTTCTAAGATTTGGAATACAGCTGGCAGACGTAATAGAAAAATAAATAACTATGTTAATCTTATGCCATGAGACAAAACCTTGTTAACACATTGTCTGAGATTTACCCTCTAGGCCACCACAGTATGCTTATTCATTACGAATACGCTCAGTTGGATGCATGTGAGTTAAGAAACGTTGATGCTCTAATTTATTACTACACTTGATTATGTGTTCATTCATACTTAGTAAAGATTCCTAAATCCTATTGGTCCATTCAGGTCAGCTGACCGTGGTTAATCCTGTGAGTAACGCACGGTAAAATTACGGGGCAT
>JAIPMN010208604.1:0-20766 GCA_020650975.1 Apostichopus californicus
ATATAATACTAATACCAGCTAAAGAGCTCGAAGTTTGTATAACACCGTTAACTATTCCATGATATGTGTAGCAGGGAGTAGTTAAGGTGTGTCCCTTCTCTTACCTCGATTTCATTTTTACAATCTCTTAGCTAGGATCAAAGACAGACATTGCATCTGAAGTTAGTGATCACTTACTGAAAAACCAACGTCCATGAATGATTTATCTCTCATTTTATTGATCTAATTTTACCTAAGGTATAGCATAATGTTATAGTGTTGGAACATATCAATAGATTGCCGACCAAACTTCCAAACAAGTCTTGAAAAGGTATCAACGCTCTTTGAAAACGTTAAAGTGGTAAGTCAATTCCTGCATTGAAGCATGGGTTTATACTTGTGTGTGTTTGTGATTAAGATCATTATAAAGATTGTTAGGATAGTTTATTAAGATTATTAATTTCAATTAGCGTCAATTCGATTATTTCATCATTGTAGATGTTATTATTAACTTTTCCTTTTCTATTCTTAAGTTTTTCTCTCTTTTTTCTTTTTTGGGAGTCTCCTACTTTGTTAAGCCTTGCAGGCTTTATAGGAGACTTCCCTTCACACTATTAATTGTGATGAAACAAATAACTATTAATTGTGATGAAACAAATAAATATACAAATAAAATATACGAAGCACCTTAAGTCATGGTTCTCTATGCAAGTGCAATACTTACTGAAACGTCAACATATGCAAACCAAACTGTCAACTAACGTTATATCTACTTTCTTTCTCATTCTGTAGGAAGAACAAGTTCTAACATGCAGAGAATCTGACTGCTACACGTCTTTGAACACATTGTAAATTAGCCGTGGTGATATCTGTTTCACTTAGGTGACGGATATTTTTCAAGGTTTAGAAATAGGAAAAAATAAACAGTCATGTCATATAACTGAATTGAATTCTTCGAGAGGAATTGAATTCGTTGAAAAGAATTAGCCGCTTTGAAGTAATGATTTGCTTATTTAGTAAAGTTCATTAAAGTGTTAAATAACCACTGTAAGCATCATTGAAAGACAACTCGTATTTAAAAATTGCATTGGATGACAAGTTCGTTTTTTATATAGTATCATCGCCTTCCCGGTAGCCAAATTGATTAATGTAAATAATTTTACCAGCCGGAATCAATTGCTAACTGAGACGTAGAAGAAAATGAATTATTTCATTTAAAGTTTGCATGTGATTTACCAAATCTTTAGTCATAAAACATTAGTACAATCAAGACATTCAAACAGCAACGCAGACTGATGACAATGTAGATAAACCTTTCGAGCAAAATGTTATCGTTATTCTTTATTGCATAATGTACAAAAACTTATTTTTCACGTTCTACCTTACTACCCACAATCATGTGAGAATATTAACTTTCCCTGTGTCTAACTCAATAGTAATTGTACATAAACAACATAGCCTAATTGCAAATTGCATTAAGTGTGCTATCCTTTCAATCATAGAGTATAACTTTCGGTTGGTTTGCTTCACTTTGGAGCGAATTGACTTTCAAGAAAGAAATATTATTATTGTATCTTTATCATTATAGTGAAAGGAATAGTATGTGTGTTACTTAAAAAAAGAATATCATGTTTTTCAAGATTTAATTGACGAAACCACTACTGCTGCAACCTAAAAGGTCATTAACTTATAAGGAAGTAACTTTTGTTAAGTTTACTTAATATTTAGCTTAGTAATTCAGGCAACCTTATTTAAAGAAAATGACAATTATTAAGAAGACATCTATACAATAACGTGGAAGTTAATGCCAGATTCTGAATATTGCTCTCAAGGGACTCATACGGTTCAGGAAATCGATGCGTCTTAGTTCATCAATGGCAACGATAGTCATTATTAATCATTGTTTTAAACAAACTTTCTCTTCCATTCTCTTCCATTGATTACAGAGTGATGCAATTATACGTGATTAGGCGAGTTTAACGATTCTATTCTAATCACACTGTATCTTAAGCAAGAAACATCGGAACATGAATAAGAAGTATACAAGACACCCAGAGGAATAGCTACTTTGTCATCAGGTGCTAGCCATGAAACAAAACAATACTTGACACTAAATTTGACAATGTATGTATGTATGTATGTATATTAGATCCTCCTGCAAGCAGGAACTCGCGAAGAAGTCTCATTGGCTTGTCAAAGCCGCAAGCTGACCGAAGTCAGTCTCTTACATTCATATTTAACGTCCATGATTATGAAATGTTAATTGTCAACAACTCTGTAACTGGACGACATACATTAATCTGGGAGTGACTCGAACCGGGGACCTTATGATTGAAAGGCACCGGCGTTAACCACTGAGCTAACACTCCAAATGGAGCTAACACTCCAATGTCATTGCGATTACAGCTTGGTAATGTAATTCGTTGCTTACTTGTGTGGATATGATTTAGTATGTTAACATTTTGTGGCATACATTTATTTGATACAATGGGCTATGGACAAATAACAATCCACAAACTGTTAACAAGGCGTTCCATACATATACATCATGTTTGACATATTTATATTATAAATCCAAAACAATGATGTGTGGATTTATACTAAATAAAACATTCTTGATAAATATTAATGTCAGCCATCTAAAAGGAATATATAGTGGAACACAATGTTAATTAAATCATACAATTTGTAACATTTCACTTCGTTATTTGAGTTAAACCGTCTTATTCTGTCATCTCCATACACTAATAACAGTAAATGTAATAACTGTTATCTGAAAAACACCTCTATCTTGCGTTAGCATTCTATCTTGAAAGAGAAACACGACACTCATGTCATTAACACCAGACGTAGTTTTAAATATTCTTTTCTTTAAACTTCAAAATACAGCCACAAAAAATGTCTATGGTAGGGTAGCGATTGCCGTTGGTGATGTGTACAAGGAAAGAACTTTGAAGGTATTTGACTAGTATATAGTATTTGACTATATAGTGCTGAAGATACACAGGCATGTCTGTGTCTGTGTCTGTTTTATCACTATTGTATTACAATGTATATGAGTAGTTCAATGGTTTCACTTTGTCCCTAAGTATGCACTGTTAGATATTGAAGTACATACTAATTTCAGTTTATAGTTTACATTGACGTGATAAACTGATCTCAATGTCTTGTCCAGGTATTGTTAAGGTATTTGCTTCAAGTATCTCCCTGTATGATATGAACTTTAAACTAAGGCTAAACTTAGCTTTTTTAACTGTGAATCACGTGTTTCTTCATAACTGGTTATTTGTCAAATATGTACCTTTTTTGTAGATATGACTGGTATGCACCAACGTTTTAAAGATAATCAGAAGTGGATGAGTTATTATGTGTCAGTCTATTCTAAGATAGGATTTTATCATCTACCAAAATCATTGCAATGAAATGAAATATATCAACATGAGTTATACGAAGAAATACAAGTCCAACACTATAAATATCTATTTCATATCGATGAATTATACTACATATGGAGGTTCAATATGATATGTATTATCGTATCTACCCAGGGTCATAGCCTCATGGCTTTTGCTAGAATAAAGCATGGAAATGAAGTGAAACTAACTAACGAGTAATACGTTCGTTCGGTACCATCAACCAATGTATTCCTTTGCTTAAACAATCC
Source organism: Apostichopus californicus (assembly GCA_020650975.1). Classification (NCBI taxonomy): domain Eukaryota; kingdom Metazoa; phylum Echinodermata; class Holothuroidea; order Aspidochirotida; family Stichopodidae; genus Apostichopus; species Apostichopus californicus. The sequence continues at coordinate 3,644 of JAIPMN010208604.1, forward strand.
AATTGCACTTGACGATACCTCGTGCTCTTCAAGGGTCATTGATGTCTAACTTCCTTGTTTCGTATTCAAGTTGATAAATGTCATAAAACGATAAATCAGGTTTCAATAGTAATATTCCATTCTATTGCACATTATAACCTTGGTGTCATAATTGACATGTTTTTCTTCCTTTTTTTTTATTCTCTTCTTTTTTATGGGCGAAAATGAAACCAAACTGACCTCGATGTCCCCAACTTCTAGCACTCTGGCACTTTAGGGTCACAACTTAACTCGCAACATTACTCTGGAAAAGCCCAATGGATTCGAAATGTAGACAGTTTTTTACGATTCATGTTGTGAAAATGTTGTAGCCTAACATCAAGAAAATATGTTGAGGGAAAATGTATCAAAATGAGGTTAAGGTGATGTTAGCATAGCAACGTAAGCAACAGGTTACATCTTTTTTATTGTGATTTATAGCCTCACAGACCAACTTGGCATGAAAACTAATCTAGTCCATATTCTCACTCCCCCCCCCCCCCTCTCTCTCCCTCATAGCTGCATTGTACGGGGATCAATTGTAAAAATAAATAGCTAGATTGTGCCCGTATTTCTGTGGTATTTCCTTAACCCAGCTCTTTCAGTTGCTGAATTCTATTGAGTTGAATATAGTTTTCTTTCAAAGATCGAACTGTATAATATAAGACTACGCTGCAATGTCATTGTTGACTTCCAGGCAAGCAGCAACAATGCTGAATTTCGTTACATTACAATGTCAATGTGTTTCACATCATAGCAGTTTAATTTTTGTGTACACAGTATCTCAGTAATGTAACTATTTTTTTAATGAAGTTTACAAATCCAACCGAATATTACTAATATTAAACAGACTGACTTTAATAATCTCTGTAAATTCAGAGAGCGCGACGGGTGTGTAATTCAATCACGGTTGATTTGGAGCGATTTTAAACTCTAAGTATTATTTAGACCCAATAATCCACAGGTTGGCGTCGTGGCCAATTTGGTTGGTAGCAATGCCCGTCGGTGTTTACTGGAGGTTGTGTGAATCGCGCCGATCGGATGACAGGCACTGCATTGTATACCGTAATGCCATTGCCAAGGTGGAATTTTTATAGGGGCCTATAGGATCCCAATTCCGTATCCTCCCTTTGTCCACAAAAGCATCCGGGAGATTACGTTGAGAGTCCGACCTTCTGGTCAGAGGTGGGCTAACTGTCTTGCAATGGAGGGCTCACGTCTATAAGACTGGGTTGATGTTCAACGTTCAGTGACACCATGACCCCAGTGAGGCGTATTCTCTTGTTAATTTTGGTTTTGTTTCAAATTGTTATTTGCACTGCCTTCTTCATCATCATGTCTAGGTTCGATTCCCTTGTTTGTTTTTCTTTTCTTAATCATTTTTCTCGCTAAGTAATCAATTGTTACTTCAGATTTAATTTATTCTATCGCCCGCCACTTTATACCATCGTTATATCGAACCGTCCGAAGTTAATCCAATATTGTTACTTGGAAAATGGGCTTCAAAATATATACAAATATATTTAAATTGTAATTATAGTGAATCATATATAGACAATGAGATTGCAGTAAGCATACCACATGACAGTAAGTACATCAAATGACAGTTTAAATACTGTAATGTGGTGAATATCTTGGTAGAGATGGTATTATCGTTGCCTCTAGGGAAAAAACTAAGGCTATTTCGGAAGCCTAGCTTCAAGAAGATAGACTCAAATAAAGAATTACAACGTTCTGTTGATTTCATGATGATTTATCCTCTCCGTGACAATTAAAAGTTCAATTAAACGCTGTTAAATTATTTTAAGATACTGATTGAAAACATTTAATTGGATAAATTAAATGACCGTGACGATAATCGGGAGTACCGGATAATTCATTTTCCAGAACTAATTTACCTCAGTCTATAAAAACTTGCTCAAAATTTGCAAAGGTTGGGGTCACACGTGATGAGGCATCTGATCCATGATTGGTTTAATATTACCTACTTTGGAACATCATTAATATATTCACCAAATCTATCAATGAACGAACCAATCATGAGTGATAAAGATAGAAAACGGCACGTGGTCCTTATTTTTGGTTATGTTTTTCTTTGTCTGAAGATAAGGGCTCCTAAAACTAGACGTCTGAAAATCAACCGAACAATTCTTAATTAATTTCTATATTAGGGGACCGTTTGAATTAACGAGGGGAAACTTAAAGGTGAAACTTGCAAAGGGTACAGACCTTGCAGGAGTTTCATAGGAACTTAAAGGAGGTATGATATCGATTCATGACAATACCATATAACATGTGTAAGCATACCATATGACTGTAAGCATACGATATGACTGTAAGCATACCAAATAACCATAGCCATAGACTGCCACAAGTCCATTTAGCATATAGTTGTAACCATAGGATCCGACTACAAGCAAGCAGTGTCGATATATACATGTAAGTATATTAGGCTATGACTGTAAGCATCCTAGATACAACTATAAGCCATATTGCATGAATATAAAAGCTATACAGTATGATAACACCCCGTGTGATATGGCTGAAAACAGAAGAAATCTTGAAATAATAATAATTAATAATGAATTACCTTTATACTCTAGTTCAAATGTTGTTTTTTGTATTTACAATAATCAAGAAGGATGGTTGAAATCCGACGGTAAGCAAATATGACTCTCACTACCCAACGCGATGAAGACCACACAGGCTGAGACCCTCCAAACGACAATTCAGTTCAGGAAATATATTCACAAATAAATGGAGGGTGCAGGTTCTACTGCATTTCGAAGTACTTACACGTTCGATTTTTGTAGCCATTTTGTTGCATAGACACGATATGCCGCTGTTCCACCGTGAGGTTTGGATCCACCTAGCTTAAGCTTTGGCTGACTTGTGGTCGTCTAGTTTTCTTTTTGAAGACCAGCATTCATTTATTTGTCCGACTATATTCAGTTAAATTACCCCATGCATCAATATAATAATCTGTAAACATTATCATTGCAGTCTTCAATTAGATGTAATGTTGTGTCTTGATTGAGTATTTTACGTCACTTTATCCCATCCTGGTGCATATCAATGTGATCACCATAGATTATATAATCATCATGGATAATATAAAACCGCTTAAGCATTCCTTGGTAATGTTTTTTTGGGTACATGCACTAGATGCATTCATTGGGTTTACACCCACGTTGATGGAATATTAGCGGTATTTGAAGGCCGTATGTAGTTGTCATTCCTTGTGATGCCTTCAAATGTAAACATGACAATGGTAGTTACAGCATTATACCCAGGTGCTCTTTAAACACACTACATACGTAGATGAATGGATGGATAATGTTGATGGATTTCATTATAATTATATAATATATAAATAGATGAAAAGATTGATAAGGTTAATGGATTTCAGGATTAACATATATATATTATGGATAAACTGAGAAAGTTTTATATAGTTTTCTTTTCCTTTTTCTGTTCTGGGTATAGTTCTCGTCTTCAATGGTATGCTCCCAAAGCAATCTTCAATCATGAAAACCAGTGACGTCTGGTCGTATGAGCTTTTTGTCTTGGAGGTCTTTTCGTTAGGCAAGTTCATTTTTAGCAGAGCTATTGAGTCCAGACTGGCGACCTATGTGGTCGACCTTGGTCTAATATTGCTTTAAATTGAGCATTTTCCTGCACCTGAGTTTGTATGATGTGGAAATACAACAAGTATTGTAAACATGCATATACACCCACAATTCGTTTATTTTGTTATAAATATACGAATGCACGTGTCTAAACCTAATAAAGAAGTTACGAACCCATTATATAGTTATAATAAACGGTTAATCAACAGTTATAGTAATTACCAAAATAATATACATAGTTTGAATTATTTTAATTTAATAAATTAATCTATTTGATCTCTAAGTGATTACATAAATGAGTTACTCCAACGCAGTACTGAATTACTCATTAACTATAAACGGTCTTTATATTATTAACTTAGTTCTGTAGTTAATTCTATCTCTAGGGAAACTCCTTTTAAAAACTAAAATGTGGAAGGCATTAAATCAGCAATTCATATACAGCCGGTTCTTTCACAAACCAAATGTGGATAATAGTCGTTTGATAGTGTGACCAAATTCATAGTATAGGATATATATCGACAATGCAATGCTCCTAAATTGTTATTCGTTTATTGTCCAATCACTGATTATTGCAGATATTCCTTCATTAGGAACTGTCTCCGCATAGATCCAGAAAGTCGAATTAAGTTTCATAATCTACATGACTCTTTGGAGCAGTTTATTAAAGGAAGTATACAGGTATTTAGGAATATATTCTTTTTGTAGAAAAAATTGTAAATGGGACACAATTCTAAACTGCAATATTATAACTAAATTCAAGTTAATTTAAGTTAAGTTGTGTAACGCATTTATATTAAAACACTATAAAAGTCGATAAGGCTCGAAATAGTCTTGCGATGCACTGAATCGTCGCCAACAGTTTGGTTGCTGCAAATTGTTAAGTTTCTTGCAAGATGTATGGCAATTCCTGTCACATCGATTCATGGTAGAATGTTAATCACTTCAGTGTGAGATATGAAGAAATGGTGTTATTATTTGGAAATGATTGCTTTATTGTTTCTTTTCCTGTTGAAGGACCCGATATGGTTCACCAGTAACCCGTTATCGAGATGGGGGCATTACACATCACTCCATATATTTAGACAGGTCTTCTTGCAATCATTTACCTAACAGCTGCAAGAAGGGTCCTGAAAGATAAAAGAAATCAATCAATATATGCCAACATGCTTTCTCGTGAGTCAATTAGGTCCTTAATTACAGTTTACAAGAGGTGACACTGTATTCTGTGCTATTAAAAATGACAACTTCGTTTAAGGAGTTCGTTCACCTTTAGGTACCATCATATCAAGTACTGATAAATTTCTATTATTTTCCAAAGTTTAAATCAAAACATTGTATGGTCATATGACATTATAAAATATTGTAGTCACAATCAATATCACATCAATATTTTAAATTAATACAGCTAGATTAGTAGGTATCTCGTGTAAGATTATCCTATTGCAATAACTCCAAGTAACACCTTGTATCACATATGCAATGGCGTTGTTAGTTCAAATGATGTTTCTGATGCCTCAAACATACGACAAGGATAAGGAAAGATAATCACCGTTCAGTTATATTTGCAGTCCAATTGAATAAGTTGAACACAGCTAAAATATGTAATGCGCACGCTTCTAACCCATTTAAATAAACGAAGGAATGTAAACATTAACTATTCTAAAAATAAAAATAAATCAATAAAACCAAAAACACTCTTTTTGTACATATAAGGTTACCTTTATGACATCATTCTTCTCTGATTCGTGTTGGGTGTAGAATACCATATAAAAAGGCTACCTACATACTTACCCTCTTGTATGTGTATGGCTGGTTTCCTCCAAGTCCCGCTTCCGAGGTCCAAAATTTGGTCGTTTCTGCTGCCGCTTCCGTTAGCATTATATGCAACTGAAAGACAACATCGATCAACAAGTTCACATTTGATATCACTTATAAGCCTAGCTTTTCCATTTTTCAAAGTCGGTAAATGTAGCATCTACAGTCATCATATTAATTCTAGTAACTACTGTTTGACAATAACTTAAGATTGTTGGAAATACATCATATGTTACCTGTACAATGTTTCATATCAATTTGTTTTACTATAGGAAATTGTGTTTTTATATTTCCATCTTATATGTCAATAACACGTCACGCTTTTATGTGTTTACAGTATGAACTGCTCTAGCAGCCTAATTGGTCGTACGGATGTGTCTTAACCACCGGTGAACTTTCACGCTCAACGCGCTTCCATACATATGTACGTACATCAGTAATGTGCATATTGGCCACAGTATACAAAGGCAAATATTCACATTACATACATTCTCCAAATATGACATCAGATATGGTGGCCTGATATTATAAACCTTGCGCCCAATGGGATGTCTAAGTCACTCTTTGAATCTTAGACAAAATGGACAAAACGAAACATTGTCTTTCAATTGTAGAAGTAACATATCCAATGCATAATGAAATGACTTTACATGCTGGTTGAGGAATAACGACGCCTTCATTGTTCGCATACACGCACAGTGTATGCACATATTGTACGCTATAACGTGCCTCGTGTAAAATTAAATTCTTCATCGAGAAAATCACCCAGATCCCTATGATCTTTCAGTAGGTTAAATCTGCAACTAGATTTTATTTTAAAGATAATATTAAGACAGCAACATGAAAACGAAATTTATTTATTACAAATGTTATAAGTAATAGTGCGCGATGGACAGCTTTTAAGTCTTGTCTTTGGTATTTTCCTGAAATGAGACTTCGTACTCAGCTGGTAAGAAAACGAATCGCGCCAATTATCATAAAACTTATGAAGTTGTCAATATGAGTCTATATAAACAAGCCTGAAACATGATGGACAATCTTTATCTAGTGGCTGTGTGGAAAGTGATTAAGAAGTCGTTTTTTTTAATGATATATTCGGACGAACAAATCCCATGTTATTGACAAATAAAATTAGAATTTTGACATGAAATGATTAACTCGCAATTGAACTTGTTGATGATTAAATCAGTTAAACTCCCTTTAAATATAGTCGTCCATTTGAAATGGAAATGTATCCGTTAATCAGGAATTGTTGACACACAATATTGAAGACCACTTACCGTTATGAAAACAGGATTAAATTTACGTAACTTTTAAACTTACTTGTGATATTGCATTTGCTTATCCATTCGGACTCAATCTTTGCAGGAACATTGCTTTTCAAAAATCTGCAAAAATGAATAATTAATAGCACAAAGAAAGAAACGGTTGGTTGAAAGTTAGGAATACCTAGCAAATTACAAAATAATATTAAAGTTAGTCATACTATGTAGCCACTAAGTAAGGCACAAGTTTTCTTCAAAAAATTCATTGTGTTTGGCTGTTAGTTGTTGTAAATAAATTCTTCTGTCACAACCAAAACTGAAGGAAGACTAATGATAAAGATATTTTATCTTACCTGATCCGATTGTTGACATTTGTGTTCATCGCCCACAAAATAATGTTCACGACCGTAAGACTACTTTCTTCTTTATTGACGTAGGAGATATTACGCAATTCAACGGTGTCGACTTTAGGCAACGTCAGTGACAGCAGGAAATCCAATGGGCACTCTGAACCGATAGATATTGAGTCAAAGTGTAGCTGCAAAAATAAAAATAATACAAATTTTAATTAAACGTCGACCAACTCATAATGGAATAACTCACATGAAAATTGTTAAATATACTATATCTGACGTATTCCTCTCACGACATGGTATTAATAAGTGTAATTGGTTTGCAATACAATGTGTGTCTATGTGTGTGTTATTCACAACTTCATCATATATGCACTGATCGATAACCGGTTTCTATGTACATGAAAGCATAGCTGAAAAAGAAATGAGATTAGTCGTCAGTTTAACTATTCTCTGCATGCAAGATTTACAATTACAGAGATGTTCAATAAAATCAACAGCTTACTTATTCCAGTAAAACTAAAACCAACTTTTGCTAAAAACTCTACAATGCTTAAAAAGGTATAGGCAAATATGTATTTGAAAGCTAAATACTTTCTTCGATTACTATAAGAATTACTCCTTCCGCAAGATTTTCAAATAGCTCAGATGGGGAGAGAAGGTCGTTTGAATATCCATTTTGACGGGAATGAAAGGGAACTTTCCAAATTGTACTGAAAAGTATTGAAAACAAGGAATTCATAGAGCTATTAATCTAGTTTTTGAAAGCTTATCATCAAATGGTTTTAATATGCTTTTAATTTAAATATTACCGTCACTTTTGTAATAAAATCAATACAGTTTAGAACGATGAAACAAAACATTTCGATTATATACTATGTCACCCTAAGTTCTGTACCTGCATCTCTTAGAATGTTAAAATCCAGTGATATTCTGCTGAGCGTTACGTTAGATGGTGACTTATTTTCTTTATATGTAATGTAATAAACGACTCACATACCCACAAAATCATTCCTTCTTATTGTGCAGTATTAACAAAATAAACCTCTCTTTTCAGTGTGACAAAAACAAATGACACATTACAGGGGCCATTTGACCTGCATTTCTAGACTAGCCGAATTAATATTATATTAGATTTTCTAGACTAGCCGAATATAAATTATATTAGATTAAAAGAAGTCATCTAGATATCTATATGAAAACGCATTGGGCCGTAAGGAGGCCTGTTTTGCTTAACTTAATACACGTCTATTATCGGGACTAGCCGATTGCCGGCAAGGATACGGATTCCCCGGTTGTATAATTATTTCAAGGTAATGACCCGTTAAATTTTACTTTTCACTTCCTTATCGTGAAGGACAGGTTATTATTTAATCGCGCAGTTGTTGTGTGCAGCGAAGGAGTTATCCGAACCCGCAAACTTTCCTGCCACAACCCATTTAATTCTTTGTAACTCCAAGCCTTTACCTATATTTCATTCTATGGATGAAGCATGCCTTTGACAGTGAGGGCTGTGTACTACTAATACAGAATGCTATTCAATACCAGTTTGCATTAAACATAACGTTACACAAAGTCTACACTGTATACTACATATTTATATCATTTCTGAGCACGGACTCCGCAGCAGATGTTTGTAGATCAAATTTTAGCAGTAGCTTTAAACTGCTTGTAAAAGTATAACAAACTGTCACTGTTGTCCATGTCTAAGACACCACTTCCTAATCCGCATAGTTATGTACTTTTAATGTGAAAATGTTATCTATGAAACTGGCATTGCATTACTCAGGCAGTGAGTAAATTTAAGTAAAACAATATCAGAGATAAGTAGCGGGAATTGTTCGGAATATACGATGAATTAACACGTTAAATACTATGGCATTATACATCATCACTGAATTCAAATACACGTTTATGCATATAAGTATCCAAAGACTGCCGAGATCCCTATGGGCCCCTGTGAAGTTTCAATTAGGGTTAATCAAGTTGGTACTAAACAGCCGAGATGATAACATTTGTGAAATCAAATGCATCGAAAGATAATCAAACGTTACAAAAAATAAACAAGTTAACATTGCTGAGTGTAAATTACCCTCCGCTGACAACTGTCACTTGATTTCAAGTTATTCTTCACCAGTTTGTATCAATTAAGCCTTTTGGTGACTTGATGGGAATGACTTCTGAATACATTATGTGGATAAAAAAATAACTTAACTTACATTTGAACGTAAGCACTTTGCCATAAACAGTTTAAAAGCATTCTGATGATATCGCTCATCTAAACGCACAACTTTCATATTCGTATGTGACATACAGTTCATCAAAAGAGTCGACGGTTTGACAGATTCTGCATTAAGTTGAATATCAACAATATCCTCATAGTTTTCCGATTCGTACATGCAATCTGTTAATGTATTCCAGCATCCATTTGCCAATAAGAACTTCAATGCTTCTACTCTCGTTGTAGTTGTAGAAGAACCGCATATAAATCGTAAGATTCGAGAAGTTCTTATATTTTCTTCTGTCTTGTTGGTTCTTAAAGTTTTTAAGATCTTCTTTAAAGCGTCTAAATCCTCTGAAACAATGTATTCCGCAATACAAAACTCTTGAATATAATCATGAGAAAACACATTGTAGTCTGATTTTGACACGCCAACACTATGCAACGCTTTGATAGATTTTGTATATCCAATGGATTGAGCCATTTCTATTTCATAGTCTTGAAGACGTGCTTTCTTCCAATCAAAGTTTGTAATCGATTCGCCTATATCTAAATCATAATTTAAAGATGCTTTCGCGAGTTTCATACGTAACGGTCGTAGCTCTGTTAACTTAGTTTCGTTACCCTGCTTCTCCAGGAACCTTCGGTCGAGGCAAGTAATGATTGAACTAACTAATGAGGACATTTTGTTGATGTTCAGCTCATTGATTGCCTCATTGATTTGGAGTAGCTTTGACATTATGATATGAATAAACATAACAATAAACAATGGTGTGTCTTTAAAGATTTGCACTAAGTCATTTTGCTCTAAGGTAGAAATTGTGTTCTTTATTATCTCTTCATCATTTTCTTCATTTGTTTCTTTATTTTTTGGAACATCTGATGAATCATTCAAACCATCTTTTTGAATTATTCTTTTTTCATATGGCTTCAGTCTTTTGTAATAATGCAATGTTTTACGGACGTATGTTTTTATTCCGTCTGCATTGAATCCTAAAATCTCCACTTCAACGTATGGTTTTCCGTAAATGCACTTTGACTTATCTATCGTATGTGATGTAACCCATAACCTCAACTGTGGGTATTGATTCAACATGGACTCGTTCAATAAACGTTTTAATGAAATGTCACCAGGTGAGACACCAGGTGAGGTCTTTTCTTGTTGGCTTATTTCGTCTAATCCATTCAGCAGTATATGACATTTCCTTTTCAGTATAATGTCACACAGTTGTTCACGTGAGATATTCATATCTCCTGGCAAAGTTTTATGTAATTGTTCTCCAATACCGGCATTAATGTCGATTCCTGTCAGTGACAGGATGAAAAGCATTTCTTTTTTCTGTTCCTTAAGTTCCTTCTTTGACCACTGACAGGCTAGATACTGACGAAGTGTTGTCTTCCCATGACCAATATCTGCAATAAACAACGCCCTCTTTATTTCTTGAGAGACCTTTGGATCGAGCAACGATTTGCTTGTCTTGGTTTCTGTGGGTCTATTCGGATAAGTAACGTGACATAGAGTTTCTGTGTAAAGTTCATCGATGAGAACCTTCTCTCCCCATGGCAGTGGTTTTATGTAGCTCATCGACTGATATCGATCTTGAAGGTGTTTTATCAACTTTTCCATTTCTCCTTGAAACAAAAGAGTCACAAAAGAAAATTTGATAGGTTTAGTCTTAATTTTCATCAACTTTCTGGCGAAAAGAATAACGTTACAACAAATTGATAATTTTGTTTAGAAATGTTCTCGTTTTCGATTTGAATTAGTCATGTAACATCATTTACAAACTTATAAGCGATTTTTGTAGCATTGCCTTAAAGGGACGATCCCCTCTTGTTGATTGTCTTGTCTTTACATGTTAGGAGAAAAAATACAATTATCAATACTGAATCATGCACTACATACCTTTTGATAAATGAGATGAATGTTTGAGTAGAGGTTTTGTTGCATCCTGTGGACGATAGAAACATGACACTTAAAATTTGGAAATAATAGACTTTCTGCAAAAACAAATCAATTTGATGGTTGAATGTTATTGATAACAAATTGATTTGTTGCATGAAATATAGCGATTCGTTTACTTAATATTTAGCAATGCAAAGTCCCATTCAACGAATCGCTATCACCAATGTCGGGAAATACAGCCCAACGTTGATACTCCCAAAGATCTAAGAGCCACTTCATTTATACATTTATAACAAGTAAAATCTGGCTATATTTGAATTGGTAATATCTATCAATATTTGTTATAGTGGTTTTGTGTATAGTATAATTTCAAAATTGTAATAAAGCAATATTCATGAAGCACAATGAATGGTTCTTGAAATTTTTTAATATCATAATATAAATAGTTAGTACTATATTAATATTGCACACTATATTGATATTGCACACTATATTGATATTGCCTACTATATTGATATTGCACACTATATTGATATTCACACTATATTGATATCACACACTATATTGATATTACACACTTTATTGATATTACAAACTATATCAATTTGCACAATATATTGATATTACACACTACATCGACATACCAATTCAATGTTATCCTCCTGATATTCCTTTTGGGAGTTGTCAGTCCTTCCTTAGAAAGAAAAATGTTTCCAATTTACGTTTTAAACTTTTATAATTAAAATTCCATTTCAGAGAGTACTAACATCGTTGAGCCCCGTGTTGACTATGTGCAAAAGATGACATCAGTATTGATATTCACATTCACTCAATCTTTCAGAACGTTCAACTAGCTTTATAATAAGCGGGTACAAATATATGACATATTCAAACCAAACAAAAAAAATGTAATTTACACTATGTAACATATATATACAACTGTTAAAATCACAGCGGCAAATCTAAGAAGATGATTTCATTGTCTGATTGCTGAAATATGGATCTGCTTTCCAGTCCCAAAAACCGATTGAAATATAAAATAACATATAATTACTAGTTACGGTGATATCTCTGTTCCAAGTCCATTATTGCTAAAGTACGAGAACTGATGAAACCACCTATAATCATCCTATGGACGTAAACACAAACACAGAAGATAGGCAGAAGGTGGGAACCACACTTTGATTTTTCTAATAACGGGAAAGCAGTGCAAATCAATTACTTAGGTACAATAACAGAGTTAACAGTATAAATTCAGCCGGGTTTGGTGGGTTCTGGAGTTGGCGGATGTGGCGTAGCAAGGAGCGGTGCAGCAATGTAAATGGGCCCCAAAAGGTAAGTCCACATTGCCCAAGCTCAACTATGGCGCCAATTGTTTCATGTTTTGTTCTACAAAATGCCCGGATACGACTTTCTGGCTTTCTCTGTTGGGGACAGAATTTCATTTGATATCCTAGTTTGAAGGGTATCCGGAGAGAATTTTATCAATCGCTTCCATAGTTTCCATACTTTCTTCTTTTTAATTGTCCCACCGCTGTCTGGAGTCATTCTCCAGATTTTAGTTCAGTACCGTACCCTGGTTTGTCATTTGGGAGGTTGCTATCGGATTTGGCCAGTATATTCATCAAATTTGGCAGATGAAGCATGCAGCCTGACAGCCTGGGAAGACCGTCTCTCAAGGGGTGCACAGTAGACCGGTGCAGTGACTGGCGAGCAACGTTTGAAAATTAAACCAACAAAGTACAACTTATTTTATGATCACAGCTGTATACCCAAAGCCGACAAGTATATCCGATTGTGTGCACTTTTATTGAAGGGTTGTTCAGATTATTTTGTTACAGTAGCACGATTATACATGTCGAGCTGTGAATGAAAAATGTACGTAGCTACGTACCAATATATACAGTCTACTACATTCAGTATAAGTATGCAAATAAAGATACTTCAGAGAAGGAACTTCATATGGATGTTGAGTATTAATATTAACATATTTACCTGTTGTAGAAAAAACAAAGTCGTTAGCAACGCATTAGTATCGGCCACAAATAAGTAGGTTATTAGTGTACATGTAAGCGCACAATTGAATAGAAGTTTTGTTATGATTCTTCTGTTTTTCTTGTTTTTGTCATAACATGACTATAGACTCACTGCTGTGGATGTACAATTTACGTACTACATATGATTTAACATTAGAAATTATTAACATATATTTTAAATTATTTTAATGTTTATATATTGCAGTATTCCTTACCTTTTCTACGTACAGTAAGACAAACGACAAGGACCATACATATCACTACAGCTGTCACGACGAAGACTACAACAATTACCAATCTAAAACCATCTAGAACAGTTTCTTCGTCATCCTTCGCTGTGGCGTCAGAGTGTGTGACGGTGGTTTGAATGCATGGTGCTACAGGGAATTAATTACAAAAACAATCAAGTTTCCTATGTCTTGTTGTCGCCTTGTTAATATATATCGTTTTTTGCATTCGGACTTGAGTACTAAGTGAGTACTAAATTAATGTATTTGCATTTAACTTAACAAAACAATTGCAATAGAAAAAAAACACTTTCTCAAGTTGGCACATGACATTCAATCAGTGGAGGTCACATGGGAAACCAAGTCTATATATGTACATATGTAAAACACTTGACACCATGAGTATATCTTATTCAGTATTTGAAGTGAAAAGAGCACATAACTAGAAGACCACATGTGTGGAGGCATATAAAACTGTTCAAGGAAACAATAAGCCTTTTGGCGTTCTGGTTAATATATAAAAAGGTTTTATGCAAACGTTTACCTGAATTTAGAACCATTGAGCTCTCCTTGATCCCAAATATGTTACTTCCAACGACGGTGCATCTCAGTGACAGTTGTGAACCACAAGTATCAATCGAAACCTCCATGTAAGCAATAGTATCAAACGTATCCGTATCTGTATTATGCCTGACGGTAACATTAAAGAGGTCTTCGTTTTCAGTGATTAAACTGACGTTTACTTGAGGACGAGCACCAAGGACACTGCAGGATACATTGTGATTGGTTTTTGCGTCAGAACTACAGTAGCAGGAATCACAGAGGGAAACCATCAGACAATCTTGTCGAGGCTTATCTGTGACGAAAAGTAGTAACTTAAAACCTCATTATGCATCAGTTATATCATACAAATCAGCAGTTACTTGTACGACGCTTAAGCGACTGCAAATGTGGGAGAAACCCGAAAGGGATTATGGATTACAACTTACACATTGGGTGGCTTCCAATTGAACATTTTAACTCAAATTTAGAAACTATAATGATCAACACAAACTAACTGATCCTTAACGTTTTGAAGGTTGTTTGTTACCATTGTGTAGCAAAATAAGCACACTATTATTATGTATTATTAATGCAAACTTCCCTGCCTGCAGAGATTATCTTTTCTTTAATGAATCGGCGTTATAGTAACTTGACATGGAACCAGAATAATACCTTTCATGTATATATTAACAAATATGAAAGGAAATGTTAATATTTCTGCATACGATGCGTCTGACTATTGGTCTCGTTTGACTAATGTGTACTAATGTGTAACCAAATACGAAATGTTTGTTTGTTTTTTCCTTTCAATTAATCTGCAATTTTGGCAAAAAAAGGAACCATCTTTTTAATTGAGTGTTTCATTTGTCGACCAAGAGAGCCATATATTGTTAAGACTGTCGAAAAACCATAATGAGGATTTAGTTCTAAAATTATTAGAGCTGTAACAGAACTTGAAAACGCACAGCAAATAATTTTTTTCTTGAATTAAACTTTGATTATGTTTTCAAGCTTCCGTGCATGCATAGTTCTGTTTACTTTAATAAATTGTTGTTATATTAACTTGACATGGAACCAAAATATGCCGATTTAGAATGAGGTAATATTCAAGGTACTCGTGACAATCCAATATTGAATATTTATATATTTTGAGTAAAGTTGGCGTCAGTGTACGTGTTCATTCGTCATCAGACAAAATGCAATTGATATAAACCATTACTTTCATTCAGGGAAATACACTTACTTGAAAGTTCTAAGAGAACAAAAGCTTCTTCGTAGATATCATCTTTGTCAAAACTTAAGAGCTTGTATAAACCACAGCGTTCTTTCACTACGTCTTTGATCAACAAAGCTCCTGTCTCCGAAATGTCGTAGTTTCCTTTTCCAGCTTCTAGGATTACTTTCTGATTGTTCTCAATTTTTACAAGGGGACTGTCAAACGACGTTTCCTCAATGTACCAGTATACATCACTGACAATTTCTAGCTGACAATCTATAACGACATCTTGGCCGAATGTGGCATACTCCTTCTCATTGCAATTTAGGCCATGAGCTGATAAAAACAAACATATTTTGCAAATAGCTGTTATAACATGATAGCTTCTTATATCATTGGATTTGTAAGACACGTCAACGCCTAACCCCAAGTGTCATCATACAATAGCAGCCTTCTTCGATGCAGAAAGATCCTTGGACAGAATATGGCACGAAGGCCTACTACTCAAAACCAGAAAATATCACTTCCCGGCCAAATTAACAAGATGGATTGCCAGATTCCTGTCTCATCGAATCATCAACTTCAAAATTGGTTCATCACTCTACTCACTACTACAACTCACCACCGGTACGCCTCAAGGAAGCATCATCAGCCCCATCCTATGCATCCTGTACGTCGGAGACATCCCTCAACCAGACAACGCCTGCATCAAATTTAGCAATATGCTGATGAAATGGGCCAGCCACAACCAGACAACAGAATACACAACTTGTGCAACAACTGGAGAATGGAACTCAACCCAACCAAGTCACAGATTCTCCACATCGCCAAACACAACAGATTAAGGAGGCAACCACATATTGAAATTGGTGGAGGTCAAAGTCATTTGAGCTCAAGATAAATTAAAGCCAGAAAAACCTTGTAAACACACCTCAAAAAATTAAACCATGGATGAACTCATGATTGGTATGTAGATCAAATCTCTGAGGTCAAATGTTGTTTCCGGTCAACAAAGCTTAATAACCTTGCACACTAGGGAATTCAGATACTGAAACTAAGTATGTGGTAAGTACAAGAACCCTATTACAATTGAAGTTCAAAGTTCATTTGCAGTCAAAAATGTGTAAACACGACACCAAGTAAAGCTTGAATAATGTTGAGACCTCATATGTAAGTCCATACTATGTGGGTACAACAGCACTTTCGCTTTTTGTGGTCAAAGTTTATGTGAGATTGACATAGCTCAGTCTGAACACCGTTTTTCAGGATTACACGTAACTTGGATGTACATTATACTTGTCATATGGATCCACCCTCTTACGAACAAGAACCTTGTATGCAAGTTACATCAAAGTTTTCATGTCAAATTTAGCGAGAAAACACTATAAGGGGGTTGGGGGGGGGGTGGCTTTCTTCTGTTATAAGTAATATATATTACAATCACTCATGTACACAGTATTGTTATTCTGCTTTATTTTTTAATAATAAAAGATTTTTGTTGGATTAATGCTTTATGCATTATAAAAACAACTTTTTCATTTGCTAACGAAATATACATATATGGAATTCTAATACATAACTAACTTGAACAATGTTCATTTGATCTCACCTAAACTTAGTATCATCGAAACCTCTAGAGACAAAATAATCGTTGTTATTTCCATCCTTGCTTCTCTCATCGATTGCTGTCAGTATGAGACTGAAATGTAAAAAGATATAGCATCCCCCTTAATATATCGCTACAAGAAACACATGTTTGTCTTTATTTCATTATTCAGTATTTGGTTAAGAAGGATTTGATTGTAACAAAATAGTTTGATACAAACATCTCATGGAATGTTTTAATTATCACTACAAAAGTATGTGTGTATACATATATATGTATATAAAT
>JAIPMN010208610.1:0-11753 GCA_020650975.1 Apostichopus californicus
CAGGGTTGTGCACATTTGTCTGCAAAAACGACAAAAAAGTGAACTAAGATTTGGGAAAAAGTGGGGGGGCAAGTGCCCCCTCTTGCCCCCCCGTAATCCCGCCCATGGGAGTGATATACTACTAGGATTCCTCATGAAAGCCATAACAAGATAAAAAGGCACTTCAGTGATTTTGCAAGATTTTCACATCTTATTTTATTTCCGACATCCTCCCCCCTTGACCCATCCCCTCTTCAACTAAGTTCCGAATTGAACTCCGTTGATATCAAAGGCCACTATGACTCTGGCCACAATGACGTTGTATTACAACCAACTTCGAATCGGCAGTTTACAAACACATGTTTTGAGACCCAGTGCACACACACAACAACATTCGCTGTTCACTGATCTGTTATCACCACATTGACGCTGCGGCAATAGTGTGAGGATTACGCCAATGACCAGGTGCACTGTTTATTCGTTTCCTGTGATTATCTCACTCTAAGCTATAAGTATGATACTCCGGGAACTTGGCCTGTTTCGGTGGACAAGAGTTATTTCATTTCGTACACTGATCGATTGAATATCAAAAATGTATGAAATTTTGGCCTGTAGCTTGCTGTCAGCGGTCCTGTACTGGAATACTTTATATGCTGGATTCTGCTACGATGATTCGTAAGTAGGCTGTAGCCTAAGTTTTCATTTTTAGTAACATTCACAATAGTCCCAGAGTTTACTCTAATTTATGCGTCGCATATTTATTCCCTTTCAAATTATCTATTCTATTTACAGATTTGCTGGATGATAAGAATTAAGTGTAGTATAATATTTAACCAGATAAAACCCAGAAATTTGTTCGCTTTGTATGTTCGGTTTCGTAAAGTTTTTACAGTTCAAACACCCAGTAAGGTACTGTAACTTTTGTGTAACTACTGTAAGGTGTTTAAGTTGACCAACTTTTACGAACTTTAAATTACGCTACAGCTAATTTGCAGGCCCTTTTGGCACCGGGAATATAGATAAGTTTACTTATTTATTGCTAATTTAAGCGATAGAATGGAGGGGGGGGGGCAGGGGGGGGGGACAACACTTACGCCCTGGCTTAGCTATACAAGCCTGGATGCAAGAAATTTAGCTTTTAATAAGATTATATTATTTTTTATATGTTCCAGTCCCCCATTCTGCCTGTATGATTCTTCCATTTATTTATTAGGGGTTTCTACAGGAACAAACGTGTTGTAGCTTTCTCAAATTATTTTGAGTACAACAATTAACACCCCTTAGTTATTTTAATTAATTAATTATAGTAAGAGATTAAAACACAAATACAGTAGTCAGGTGTTTTTGCTGTTCTCATATTATATTGAAAACAGCAGCTCACACCTCTAAGTTACATTCAAAATAGATGAAAGAGTGTGATATGGGACTAGTAATTATCCAAATAATTCCCTAAATATGTAGCCTACCAGCCCTGCAGAATTTTGATTTCAATTCCCATGGATAACAATGTAGATCATGTAGCTCACTTTTACAACTTACATTTTACATGTCATTAATAATTGCAATAACAAAGTGGTTGGGCTACGAAACATGGAAGACCAAATGGAATTAATACTAGCAGTCTGTTTTTGATAACACAATTCCGGAGGGTGGCTCAGTTTGGACAATTAATAACCATTTTGTTTCAAACCCGGGTGGCTTGTTAAAACTGTGAACAAAATCCATGAGTTGCTTTAATCTATCTCCATAATAACTGTACTATTTTGACAATAGAAAGTAAATACTAAAGTTTTAGTTTTAAATTGCTATGAGGATACTGAATTTTGTACATATTTGAATTATTAATTGTATTGAAGACCTCTACTTGTACAGTAGTGGTTGTACTGTCTGAAAGAATTAACAAAAAATCTTGTGTCTCAAGATAATAAGGCTAAAGTATTTGTTTTTTTTCATCGCATTTCCAAACAGATTACACCATAATTAATAACTAAGTTTTCCAAAATTATTTTGGAATACTCAAACTGTTTTTCGTTTTAAAAATTATGCAACAAATTTTCCTGTCACATAGGCCTAGACCAGCTGCTTTTCTCTTCCTATATAAATTAATTTCTGTACTGCGACAGGTGTATCAATAGTAACTTTTAAATAAAAATAAAACTAAAAACCCACACTGACACACAAAAACAGAGATATCTGTTGTATAATTAGCATATTGAGAGCAAGCTCAACATTCAGAAAGGGAAAAACACAGCTGGTTACTGTAGGTTTCATATTTTTTTTCATAAGTACAGTAGAAACTAAATTATGTATAAACAACCAGAGAAAAGTTTTCAGTAGAATTATTGTAATTAGCATCCAACATGAATAGCCAATGAAAAACTTTTCTAGGAATCCCCTGCCCCTCCTCCTTCTCTACCCAAAAAGGGAGAAAACAATATGATTCTCAACAACCTTGAGGGTGCATAGCTAATTTTTGAGATATCACTTGAGGGTGATAGCTATTATTTGAGATATCACTTTAGGGTGATAGCTATTATTTGAGATATCACTTGAGGGTCATATCATAGGCTTATTTTGCTTTCTCCTTTAATCCCTATGCCCAATCTACTTATACACTTTTCCAATTTACAGGTCCTAACCTTTAAAGTTGGTAGCATTTGAGAACTGCCCCACTATTTCCTACATGTATCCAGTGTTATTCTCCTGGAAATATCATTCACACTAAAGGTTACTCGTTATTCTCCACAATAAAACAATAGTGTTCCCAGTTCCCACATTAATTAGAGAAAACTGAAAATGAAATATCAAAGAATGTTGAGACTGTGCCATGGATGTTTTAATGGCAGTGCTATTAAATCAATTCACCAAGCACAACATGGGATTCACTGACATTACCACTCAAGTAAGTTAAAAAAATTATTCTTATTCTGGACTGTTCACTCTTTGTATTTTGTTCCTTTCTGTATGTTTATATAATTGACATTGTTCCATCTATAGTTCTTGTCAGCAGTCATAAACTTTTGCCTTGTTATTTAATTTATTTTCATGTTTATATGTCTCGAAACAGTCTAGGCCTACCCACATTTTCTACATGATATGTGTATACCAAGATAAAATTAAACAGAAACAAACCAAAGGTTGTTTAGCCAGCTAATAATTCATCTCTGCATCCTGACCATATTATTTACACATGATGATATCTGTTATTATGTTAGGAGATCATAGTACAAGGGTTGTGTACAAAGCAGCATAGACCTACAGTATAGGCTCATCATGTAATATTGTATTGTTTTATGTAGCATGCAGATGTAGTAAACTTAAACACTAAATGTGACACTCATGTATCCAAATAATGTATTGTTGATCCAAAAACTTTCATGCAACACATAAAATCCAGGAAAAGCATAACAGGAGGAAAAATAAATGACAACCAAGATAATTATACCTTTATTATCACATGAAAAAAATATATCAATTTTAACTATTTTATGATCTTTGAGGTGGAACTGATAGAGATTTATACAAGAGCTCTAGATTCATATATTTACTGTTGTTAAGACAGCTATTGTATCAAAACATAATCAAATGATGAGCAAAGATGTGTTTCTTGATGACCACCAAGAGGGGTGTAGGAAGCTTCCAAAAAGTGGGTGGGGGGCGAGGGGGCACAACATCACTTTCTCATTCCAAAACCACCACTCGTTATGCTATAAAACGATACACACCGGCCATATCACTCAAATATATGTGATGTGTTAGTATGCTATCAATACTATTTATTGAGATTGTTCATTGTTAACCGTGCTACAAAAAGATATATGGGATTCCATTTTAAAAATAGCATGTACAGACTAAAAGTAAATAATTAAAATAAAATATTAAAATTAACAAAGGCTTTAGATATATCCAAAAGACAGTTCTTCATCAAACGGGGCACATTTGACTTGCCAGTAGGGTACATTTGCTAATTTGGAAAAAAAGTGTGGGGGGGGAGGGCACGTGCCCCCAGTCCAGTGCCCCCTCGGCTCCTACCCCCTGAAAAATTGGAGAGGTCCATTCAGAACTGGAGAGATGTTATTTATTTACTGTGCATTATATCATAATTCCGATTATGAATAATTCTGCACATCCTGTGAGCTTTCAGACCTCAGTTCATTGAAGCCTCAGTTCGAGCAAAATGAGAACATAACATAACTACAGTATCGCATGATGAACCATGGGAGTTGACTAGTTCCCAAGAGATGATATTGTAAACTGTGGCAGGGTATAAATTGGGGCCCATAATTTCATAAATAAGAGTCAAATTGCAGGCTTGATGAAGTATGGATCTATATAAAGAGGATAATTCTACATCATGTTTGTACATGTTTGGTTTGTTGTTACATTTCAAGCTTTTTCTCTTCTGTAGACATTGCACGAGGCAGGTTATGGTGCATTCTTTAACTAAAACTGGTTATGTTTAAACAAATGTTTATTGTTTTTTGCAGGTAACATTAAATTACATTAATGCTAAATTATGTTACCTAAGACTGAAATATTGGAGTACTGGGAAGTGTGTCCTAAACATTTGGAAATGAAGTTTACTGTATTGTTGGGTTTGATAGTGAAAAATATTTCTGCTCATCAAGTGGTAGTATGTAACATTTTAGGCAAAATATTAGTCTTGATATATAGTCCTAGAAAGAAAAATAATGAATGAAAAAAAAAATAAAAAATTGAGTGCTACTGTAGACTGTAGTAATGTTTCTGTAACTATATAATGGATTGCAGACAATCAAGTTTAAACATGGTAATTCTCTCGAATTCTCCGTTAAGGTTACACTGATCATAAGCCAGCTCCACCGTGAAGTTCAAAATCTTAATGTTAATCGATTGTTTTATAAATCCTAATAAGGCAATTCGAACATGTTCTCGTATCCAACAATTGCCCTTTTGTAAAACATTAGAATATATACATTCACTTCGCTTCTCTCTTTCATAACTGTCTCCAATCTGCATTTGAAAACTTCACTTCTGAATGGTAGATCCATTAGAAGGGGAATGTGGGCGGTGTCCTGGAAGTAGGAATAGAGTGTTGTAGCTTCTAGGCAGAGAGTGCAGTGTTGTAGCTTCTACAGTAGGCAGTTGGGAAAGTGTAGTTTGGAGACAGGTACAGTACAATAAGTATTTTGGCTAGTTATTCCTCAAATCAGTAAGTGTCATGTAATATGTCAAGTGCTGTAAAAATGTTGTATGTTTCCCTGTTGTTTTTTGTGTTGCATGTGACAAAATGGCCTAGTGTTGTAGACGAAGAATCCAAGCCACATTACTTGATGAGCCTCACATGTTTAATGTGCCACAAATTATACAATATAGACTGATAGCAGTGATTTCTAAAGGCCTGAAGCAATCAAAATTAATTTCCTGCCTAATGTCAACCTGTGTATAAATTTCACAAATGATCATTTGCATAAAGTACAGCTAGCATTATAAATTGAACAACCCTTTTTGGCCTGGTACTTCACATTTTACTGTATGTCTGTTCAAATGTTAGATTTAATATGTATCTTAGAACTGAAGTAATATTGCACAACAGTGATCAAACATTGTTCATTATTGGAGAATCTTTACTTCATTTATAACAGACGTACTGCAGTACTGTATCTTTACCAGCACATCTCTCAAAATAAAATGAAAATGATTGTGAAATGTGTGAGTCTAGACACAATTGTGTGTCAGACATACTGCATTGTTATGCTTCTAATTGCTCTCAATTTATATTACAAAGCCTCTAAAGCTGCCTCCCACCCCTCCCCCTGCCCCTCCCCCTCCCCCCAAAATAGAGGAAAGAATTTTTTTACAAAATAGGTTCTGCCTGCTCCCTGGAGAAGCAATTTGGGCCCCCTAAAGTCTACCTATGCCCCTGAATTTAGGTTAACATATATGGTTAATTTAAAAACTCAATACTCTTAAATATTTATCACCCAAATACTTTTCATACTGGTTTTGATCACATGTGAAAACTTTGCAAAGTGGAAAATGACAAAAACATGACTTTCACTTCAATATACTGTATTTGAATGACACTTGACTAGTCAAACCATTGAATAAAATGTTTACAAGTTTAGTATCATAATTTGGATACTATAAACTGGGGGCATCAGGGCAGTTCTCTGATGCTACAGTAGCCTACCATGGTAATAGCTATTACAGTACTGTCTAGTTCCACATATAATATAGCAGGGTTTGTACACAGTAGCAGACAAACCATATTACATACACAATGTTCACATTTCATGACTGGTTGAGCCACAGCTCAAGGTGATGACAGACTCACAACATGGAGAGCCAAGTGATTTCTTGCCACTAAAGAGTTTGCAGTCTTTGAAAATTAATTGTTTCCACGCAGTCTGTCAGTTCCAATTAACACTGTTTGTGAAATTGAGCTGAAGGACACTAGTGATAACCCACAGGTGTAAGCAATCACCCACTAGTGTTGAGATCATTTCTATGTACCATGGATGACTGTGCTGCTACAGAATGTGATACATACACCCAAAATATGAGACAATCATGCTCATTCTGATGATAGAAGTTCAATTTATGTTTTCACTTTATCTCCATTTTCTGATAAATCTTTGCTTATTTTTAAGTGTCAGCTGAAATATAATAACTTGCAGGTCTTTTCCAGATCAGTGCTAAGTACAGTACTCTCCCAGTGAAGATTCTAAAACAAGGGGGGAAGCCCTGCTAAAACAAATAAGGCAGGCCCTTTGTCAACATGTTTATATGGCTTGATGCAGACAAACATATCTGCATTCAGGGTTCGGTTTCTTCCGGAAGAAACCTATTTCTTCCGGGGGACGTGGAAGAAACTGGAAGAAACCTGTTTCTTCCGGGTTTCTTCCAGTTTCTTCCGGAAGAAACTGGAAGAAACCGGAAGAAACTGGAAGAAACTGTGAAAATTGCATATACCCAGCACAACCCACATACATAATAAAGAGACAATTAGTTTACCACCATCTGACTGAAATGCATACTATTGAAACCATCAAAATATGATATTTTTGTTTTGATTAATATTTTGGGTTGGTGTTTTTTCTACACCAAAAGATGTTTGCTTATAAATCACAATATTGAAGTCCTGACTACTTATCATCTAGCAATCCCCCCATCAACCAGAATTGCATAACTGGCCATACTGTATGAATGATTAACCTGGATTGGCCCATGCACTGAGGATTTAATACAATGAACACCAAGAAAATAGCCGAACAATATTTGTTAGATTTAGGCAACAGTTTAATTTCTGCAACTCCATAAATTCTGGTCTGCAAAATATTGCTTGCCCATAGTTGTTCCTTGAATTGTCCGATGCTAGTAGCCTAGTACTATATTGTGTACAGTATATGCTGGAAGCAGGTGATGTGCTCCAAACCTAGATATAGACTACCTAGATGACACTATAGTGCTTCTTGACCATTTATTACATAGTTAGAAATCATTGCCGGTTGTTATGAAACTTTATCAACAGTTTTTCCCCAAAAAATGAGTTTCTTCCATTTTGTCCGGAAGAAACTGGAAGAAACCTATTTCTTCCGAGTGGAAAAAACCGCGGTTTATTCCGCGGTTTTTTCCACCCCCGGAAGAAACCTGCGAACCCTGTCTGCATTGTATGTGCATTAGTCTAGTGATAGTCTTTGTAATATTTGTTGTCATTATCAGTTATTTATTGAAGTAATTCAGATGCTGCATTCCAAAGTACTCTTCCATATCAACAGCAACATCACAGATAACTCACATCAGCTTCTATTGCCTCCTGTATTTTGTGACTTATAATTTCAGTTGACATGTAGACTAGTGAAATCAGGTTTATTTTACTGAACAGAATGAGAGGAACCAACTTGAATATGTAGAGATGGTTGTAACTGTAATGTATCTTGGGTTTCATAACTGTAATGTAATGTATCTTGGGTTACATTGACTGAAGACCTCCTTCTCCGTGCTGCTATTGTCTGTGTTTCCGAGGTGGTGTTGCCATTGTCTGTGTTTCCGGGTAGAAATGTCATGGTGGTTGGTCGTTCATAGCCAGTCTCAATAAGGTATCAATTCCACTTAGTCTCTAACCTACAGTACTAATATTTACACCTTTCTGGGAGATGCTTACATCATGGAGCTCTGTTTATAGCTCCATGCTTACATTAAAGAATTGTCAAGTTTAAAAATCATGTTTTGTGAGTGTTTTTGACAATTTTTGTTATTTGAAGGAATTTTCATATGATTATTGCCACTTCATAAAATCAAGAACAGTTTAGAAATATCAACCAGTAAAGCACAAAGCTTGCAGCTTCCTACTCAGTTTACAGGACTTTAATTTAATTAGCAACTATACAGAACTGTTAATTATCCGCAAATTACACCGTTAATTAAACTAAAGTAAACAACACCTGCCTGCTAATTGATCTGTTTGTTCTTATGATGCTCTTGGTGATTACTCTGTATTGATTGTAGTTTTTGTTTTGTTTGGTCCTCTATTTAAATATTTTCCAATAATTTCCAATAGATTTTGGTTGGAACAGGTCTATTCCCCAAACAACCTTTGTAATGTTGATTTTGTCAGATTTCCAAAGTTTGTTTGCACAATATTCCCAACATTTACTGTAAGGAAATACATTGGTTTTCCATTAAGAATGCTTATAGATTACAAAATTTATCTAACATTTCCAAGCCACTGAGATATATAATACATTTACTGAATACTGTAAAGGTGCTAACTGCTAAATAGCTTTCAGGAAGTTCAGTGATAGTCTCTGACTCTCTGTGCATGAACTTAATGATATAAGTTTCCTTAGATGTGAGGACTTTTATCAGTATTGACTACCAGAGACTTCTTTATTTTCTCAATTTGAACTTTTTCATGATCCAACATTCTCATATAAATGTTGCCTGGAGCATCTGTTCCTACTGCTTTAGTCATAAACAAATCAGGATTTGTTTTTTTGTTGAAATTGATTGAAGCTGGCTGTTTGGAATGCTTTGAAAGGTTCTGCAGTGGAAAACAAAATAGTATTAATTATAATTAATGCTGTAGAGTGAATGCTTTGATACTCCCATGGGAGACTAGCCCAGTAGGTTAAACTAGAATGAAAGTACTGAACAGTATGAAAGAAGCCTATACTGTTATGTAGCTTTAGTCTGCTCAGTACTAAGTATTGGTTGCAACAAATTCGGATCAAAGCAAAAAGGTTAACTGCTAAGTTTCTTTTGTTATTCACGAGTGAGGATAACAAACGTGTCAGTGTAATGTTCAAGGGAGCTGGAACTTTCTCATAGCTTAACTACTACAGTACAGTAGTAAGGTATTTGTATGTACTGTATGTATTTTAAATCCTCCTGCAAGCAGGAACTCGCGAAGAAGCCATCATTGGCTTATCAAAGCCGCAAGCTGACCGAAGTCAGTCGCTTAGATTCATATTTTAGGTCCATGATTATGAATTGTCAATTGTCAACAACACTGTAACTGGACGACATACATTAATCTTGGAGTCACTCGAACTCGGGACCTTGTGATTGAAAGGCACCAGCATTAACCACTGAGCTAACACTCCTTCAAAGTAATTGAAGGAGAAAATTTATGGAAGGACTCAAGGAGCGTTCTGGCTATCGTGTCAGTATACAAGGGTGCATCTACAGTAATCAGTTTGCTGTAACTTGATAGATGAAATTGATAGCATTATGGAAGTTGAGAAGTATCCTTTTCTCAGTCTCTTTGGACTGTTTGGCAACAAAATGGAAAATCAATTCAGTATCGATGACCTGAAGAGACCCTTTTGATACTGTTCTACTTTGAAGTCATCCTACACTCCCCTTACTTACCTTCAAATTCACCTGCAATAGGTGCAGTCAAGCAGATAACAAGATTGTGCGGATCTACAGAATTGTACTTCATTCAAATACTCCATTCTAATTTGGTGGTTTGGTATAGGGTTTCAGTTATTTACAAAAACTAGCCTTAGATGTTGCCTCAGCTCAGATGAATGTAAATATTCATTCAGATTGTCTCCAGTTGGCAGGTCAGCCTCCTTTGTGTTGTAACAATAACTGTCTTTGTTTCAATAATTGGTAATTCATAAAACCAGCACAAATCACACACAACTGAAGGCCCCACCTACATTGTTCAAACATGTATTATACTGAATAACTGAATAAAATCATGGCACTGATGACTTTGATGTCAATGAACTTCATTTTCTGAAAAGTGCCAGTATGATCATGCCCCTAAAAGGAAAGACCCTGCCCCTAAAAGGAATGACCCTACCCCTAAATGGAATAACCCTCCCTACCAACACCTAAAAATGCTGCATGCCCCCAAAATATAATGACCCTACCAACATTTAAAATGCTAGTAGCTACAATAGCCATTTGAGTATGACCCTACCAACATCTGCACTGCTATAATGATCTTTTGCTTGCATACAATATGCCCTGTGGCCATGGAGACTTTTCTATTAATGCAAAGTTGAAGAAAGATTTGTTCATTAACAAAGCATTCTCTAGCTCTAGGAGTTGTAAAATCAGAAAAGCAACCCCTTATTACCATGGCAACCCTGGGACACTTGAAATTCAGTTTTGGCATTTCATTTTAATTGTGGATTTACAATTTGCATTTTATAACTGTTTTCTTACAATGTGGTTAAAAGAAAAGGCATCGAGCCATTTGAGGATTCAAGTTTGTGCTCAGTATAGCAGCTTGAGTGCAAACTGTTCACTGTGTAAGCTACATAAAAGCCTATTGTTTTTTCGATACGATGTAATGAGATCAAGAAGTTTGCATGCGTCTTTTTAATGCTTTGAACATAAAAGATTGGATGAATTGATTGTTCACTCCATCTATTCAAAAAGGCCAAAAGTTAAGCAGAATTTAATTGTCATCATTGTGCGATGACAGTATTTACTACTGTACCGAAAACAGATTGTTTATGTTTATCTGTTTGTCAAGATCAAATGCATAATGAGGCATTCATTTTCATAATTACAACTTACAAGTGTCGGCAGGTTTCTGAGTCAATAGTTATATGACTGCGGTTCTGTAGTACCATTCTCTAGACATAATAGCCATGTGTTCTATAGTACCATTCTATAGACATAATAGCCATGTGTTCTGTAGTACCATTCTATAGACATAATAGCCATGTGTTCTGTAGTACCATTCTATAGACATAATAGCCATGTGTTCTGTAGTTCCATTCTCTAGACATAATAGCCATGTGTTCGGTAGTTCCATTCTATAGACATAATAGCCATGTGTTCTGTAGTACCATTCTCTAGACATAATAGCCATGTGTTCTGTAGTACCATTCTCTAGACATAATAGCCATGTGTTCTGTAGTACCATTCTATAGACATAATAGCCATGTGTTCTGTAACCATTCTTTAGACATAATAGCCATGTGTTCTGTAGTACCATTCTCTAGACATAATAGCCATGTGTTCTGTAGTCTGTACCATTCTATAGACATAATAGCCATGTGTTCTGTAGTACCATTCTTTAGACATAATAGCCATGTGTTCTGTAGTACCATTCTCTAGACATAATAGCCATGTGTTCTGTAGTACCATTCTCTAGACATAATAGCCATGTGTTCTGTAGTTCCATTCTCTAGACATAATAGCCATGTGTTCTGTAACCATTCTTTAGACATAATAGCCATGTGTTCTGTAGTACCATTCTCTAGACATAATAGCCATGTGTTCTGTAGTACCATTCTCTAGACATAATAGCCATGTGTTCTGTA
>JAIPMN010208633.1:0-18642 GCA_020650975.1 Apostichopus californicus
AATCGCAAATAAGTAAAAAGTGGTAAAAAGCTGAAAAGGGCGCCAGCAGTCCATTTGAGTCCGTCAGGGGGGCATCCGCCCCCCTGACTGTATGGACGCTCCGCTACTGATTCCCAGCCGCTGATGCATTCCTGTAGTGAATATTTTGATGTCTCATAGTCTTCGAAACGTATAGTAGACAAATTTTTTTATGAAAAAAAAAGCGGGGAATCTGAGGAGGGAGCCATGGCCCATTCCCCCGCCCCCGACTATGCCACTGGTTGAAGTCATGTAGGCAGGCATTTTCCGAGTTTAGTACGGGATTGATAGTGTGAAACTTTTACAAGAAATGGAAACAGTCATTGTGTCAAACAAATTACTAAACTAAATGCCTTTTTTTTATTTTTAAAGTCCCAAGTGAGCCATTACAAAATTCCCAAGATCGTCGGCTCTTTTCCCAAGTTCCCAAGCCAGGTGCCAAATTCCCAAGATCTTGGGAAAAATCCCAAGGTCTGGCAACACTGCTCTGCATGGGTGTTCCACGCTATGGACCGCCAAATGCGCATTAAATATGAAATTTTGGTGGGTTCCCAAATTTCAACCCGTTACACTATGATAAGGATTTAACGACAAGGCATAACAATCATACTTATTAAACTAGTATCGTGCGTAAAGAACTAAGAAATTAGTTCCTTTTGTTCTAAATGTCAAAATTAATTCACACAATCTTGCGATCATTAGAAAGTCTTTCCCAGGCAAACGATTTAACTTTTTGGGCATCACGAACTTATATACAGGGCTAAAATCACCAGAAAAAAGGAACATTGTTCGTAGGGGCATTTGTTAAACTGTAAATTTCATTAACTCGTTAACATTCGACAGCTTTTGGTAGGGATCGCAGTTCAACAATACTTCTAATACGTCATAACCGTAACAAATAGTTGTTTAACATCTAGGTGAAAAGTCATTGATAGAGTTAATCGAACTTTGTATGCAATATTTTAAAGACTGACTGATGGGAATTACATAAACATGTGATTAAAATTAATTAATCAAATGCTAACAAGTACTTCGTTTACTATATGCTAATATACTTAGACTGATACACCTCGTGCAAACCTATGGTTGATAAACGGCATGATAACGGATTTAAGTTCTATATTATATGAGAACAATGAGACGGTTAATAAATTACTTTGATAAGGGTTTAGTGACAAGGCATAACGACCTTGTGTGTTCTTCGTTTTATACCAAACTTGCATAGACTGAATTTGCCACGAATAATCTGCCACACGCCATTGGTATTGAAAACAAAAACATCTTGTGAAAAAAGTGCTTGCTTTCTTTCGAATAAACTGAATTAATTATCGTTTATCTTTACTTTCCATGTATGATTTTAAATTTTTTAATTTAAAAAGGTCACTTTCCACCTAAACTGTTAATGAACTGTCTTGTTACCATCGGCATATATGAAGAAGCTTCGGGGAAATATAAGACTTCCACCAAAATGTGTCGAGTACTATAGAAATAAAATGTTACAGACTAATCAAACAAAGTTTCCTTTGGATTAACAAAGCTCTCACGTTTTAACAAATACTGTAACTGTTACTGTTACTTGTCATCTAGCCTTTGAAGAAGATCCTGCTAGGATCGAAACGTCAGTCCAACTTACTTTCTTCACATTCTCTTACACAGGCTCTCTAGTGGATAAGCAGTTTACTACAGTTTTATTTTATCTTTAGGTATAAAACATATAAGAAACAAATTTAACTGTTTTGAAATTTTGCAAAAAGTTGTATTTCACAAATCTATTAGAAAGCCAGACAATAATATCAAAGAAACATGAAACATATTAAACGGCATAAATAATATAAAATATCACATACAAAGCGTGTACCTAGACACATTAATTGACATAAGAAATTTAAACATTGTAAATGGCTTTTATATTTTTTGCACCAATATTGGACCTAATTCAGCTGCCAATATATCAAAACAAGCTAAATCAATGTATTTTGTATGATTATTGTATGCTTAATGTATGATTGTTTAGGTGACAAAAAATATGAATTTTATATTTTTAGCAGACACTAGTGAAATGGGAATTCTTGCTGTTACTCGAGAAGTAACTAACAAAACCTCCGTTGATTGTAATACTGTTACCAGTTAAACATACTACTTAATATGTTATACGAACTCTTAGGTACTTTACTAAGTTATTTACTACTGGCATTTTCCCGGACAGAGTGCTTTTTACGTGCAAAGAAAACGGACACGGATCAAAGGTCAACAGAACCAAACACAATCCCAGTCTGTATAACAACCACCAAAAACCCAACTGAAACCCACAAACAGAAATCTCTCACTAACCCACATATGTATATAATGTAGCGTTTAACGTGACGTGAAAAGGACACTAACTCAAAGGCCAACAGAACCAAAACAATAAAGCTCTACCCGGATAGAGTTAAAGTGGCAAACAGTATTCAAATTTTTAAATGTGGCGGAATGAACGCTTTCACAAAGTATAGGTATGTTTCTCTATTAGAATCGTCCAAGATACTTGATGAAAATAATTGAGAAAATATTGGATGGTTTCATTGCCAAAAACAATTTCCTCACCGAGAGCCAGTATACTTTCAGACTTGGTCTCTCTACAACTACATTGCACACACACAGAACAAGAACTACCAGCAATTCTGACGTTATAGACATAAAAGAGGATATCGTAATATTCATCAATTCGCAATCAACTGTAAAGTGTTAAATGAATATGTGATATAAGTACTTTGGTCAAACCGTGTACTTACCCATGCATACGTCCAATGAATGAGAACCTTCTGTAGAGAAGTTTTGTTGAGAATTTTCCATTTGCTCGACCCCTTTAATGCGGCAAAAGTTCGGCATAAAATTACATCGTTATGATTTGATCATATATGTTACAATAATATAAACAAAAGTAGATTGTTTGGACCGTCAAGATGAAGTGCAGAACGAAACTTTTAAATACTGTTTTAAAGTAGCCTGCTGAAGTTTACTGCTGTCTGCCTCACCATATTGGTTACGGTTTGTATAAGTGTAACAACATATGCCTTGTCTTTGAAATTTCGGATAAATTAATTCCTCTAGACCATTTGTCAGTCCTTGCGCATTAAACGTTCTTTTAAGTTAGCTCGTACAAAGTTATAGTTATGAAATGCTTATGGTACTTGTCTGATTATATGTTTTGGCGTTAAAATCCCTTTTTTTTACAATTTAACTAAGTAGATGAGGAAATCTGTTCCATATGTTCATAGGCTTTAGGGTTTTGCAATATTGATAATGACGTGCAACCAACCGGTCAACTTTTAACCTTGTAAATAAACACCTGCCAGCAATCTAAAGAAAGTTTCTGTCCAACACCGATACGAATTAAATTATTAATTTAAATCTTATGCTTACTGAAAGAATAATCATTAGTCAGTGAGGATTTGTCTGAGATCGTTCCTATCAGTTGTATTATAATGTGATTAGTACTTATATTGATACACAATTAAAAGTAATGTTGTGAAGTAAATCAGCACATTATGTAAAAACCGGCCTTTCATATATGTTATATTAGAAGTAGAAAGCAACATGAACACATGACAAATTTCGTATTATTTTATTGATGTTTTGTCCTTTAAGCTGTATTTCGTAACTCGTGATTAAGTATAAAATATTGCATAATAAATGGTTGATAGATAAAGGTTCAAAAAGGTTTCGCTACACTTTTCGTTTTTTTTTTGGTCCTTATTATGTGTCCGTTCTTGTTGTTGTTGTGAAATCCACAGAACTGAAACAGAGCATAAGTTACAGTTCTTTTCATGTTTGGTTTGTAACAATATATTTTGAGTAAAGACAAGTCTTTGCAATTATTCTAAATATACTTCATCTTTCACATTAGATCTAACCTTTCGATAGATATTGCATATCGAAGCAGCTTACGTCTTATCAAAGTTGGTTTTGTCATGTCAAGTCCAAACTGTAAAACTGGTGTTCGATTAAAGTTAACATCACACATTGAAAGAAATTCTTCATCTCGCGAATCATCAAACAATGAAATATAAGAAGATGAATAAGCATTTGGAAAGAGATCTTATCTACGGTGCATTCAAACTGAGTCAATAAATTATTATTTTGTCAAGGGTTTTGACAGACGCCTTATGATGACATAGGCAGTTCTTTAATTACTGATTATACGACGCACAGTAAGGTGCTCGATAAATACAATGAGATATTTTAAGTACCAAGTGAACATTATAGAATACTTTTGTCAATTACCATAACAATATACTATTAGATACGTTGTTTAACCAGTGTTTTGCCCTAAGAACAAGAACACTTTACATGAGTACTAGATGTTGCTATATCTATAAATATTTTATTGCCATTTCTTTTCTTTAAACTTGTACGTTATATGTTATTAATATACCCATAAGGCGAAATTATTAACAACTTCAGCTCTTCGATGTTGATGTTAAAAAAATGTATGTCTTGTATTATCTCAACCATTGTTGTTTTTCAATTGCATGAGTACCCTTAGATATCATTCAACGCCATGTTCCTAGATAATTAGTACTTCATTGTAAACATTAATGTGGTCATACACGTCCTGTTTTCCTAATGGGTTTTTGATTGAATCGTTTGTGGTTTAGACTAAGTACAACAGTCAGTTTAATTAATGAGCCTAAAAATAGGTTGAGAGGGTCTTTTTTTCAAACTTAAAAAAGACGTACATCATGGGCAGTGTTTGAACGCCGCTCAACAACATCTAACAAATAAGTTTGTGTTTGAAGTCGCTATTTAAAATCTTTCAAGAAAACTATTGGTTTTATAACAAACTTGTGACCGGTAAGTGTGTAATGCTCACTGGATCATACAAGTTTGAGAGGAACATCGAGAAGAATACAACTCCTCTCTGGCGTAAGGAAGTAATTATTCCGTCTTGGTTCCGATGCCAACGTCTAAGGAACCTTCATAGTCATGCTGACGTGTGTGGGTGTGTGTGTATGGGTGTGTGTATTCTGCGTGTGTGTCATTTTGCTTTTAAACACAACATCCCAAGACCAACAAGTTGAATTGATGGTATATTTTGTTTTTGGTAGGCATATCATGAATATTTACGATTGACGGGGCTTAGAATGTCAATTACTTTGCAACCAAATGTCCGATTGTCTTTATACTTGGTATGATGATTTATGATGATGATAGGTAAATTTTATTTAGTCAAATGCAGTCTCATTATTCATGAATGGGCGAGGCTAGAGTGCTATCACAGTGAAAAGCTTGTAAACACGATAACTCAAGACCAACAAATTAAATTGATGTGATACTTGGTAGGTAGATGCCCATGATATGCAGATGTGTCATATTGCTCTTAGTTCCGATCTCATGACTACTTTTACCTACAATTCTTAATTGTCAGTATCTCTGCTAGGCTAGCATCCTATTTAGTTCATACTTAATATGGTGATGTAACTACATATTGTGCACATTATCATAGCAACAACACATTTTACAATATTAATATTCATGAGTGGGTGGGCTTAATTGTAAATCGTCATAAACAGCTTGTAAACACGATATCTTAGCAACCACCAGTTGAATCAATGTGATACGTGGTAGATAGATGCTCTATGATGAGTAGATATGCGAAAACTGAATTTGGTTCTCATCTCATCAATTTTAATAAGTTGACGGGGCTCAACGAAAAATTTCATACTGTTCATACTGTAACGGTGATTTGGTACATAATAAGCACATTTTCATGACGTCTCAAACTTTATGTCATTGATATTCATCAAAAGGCGAAAGACGAAAGGCGAGGACCAATGTTCCATGGTTTCCATCCTTGGCATATTAGGTTTGTCACACTGCATTAATACAATCAACCGTGCTGGTATTGTTTGCATATTATGAATCTTAATCAGTGAAAATAGAATTCTTAGTCAGATATCTGTGAAATAGTATGTCTAAATAGCTTCACACATGTACTTGGATAATACAATGTAAGTATATAGATATAAGCTTATGGGATCATAAAATTTGACCTCATTAATATTCATGCATGTATCTGTTTACACTATGCCACTAAAAAGCCTTTTTCAACATTGTAACTGATTCCTGGTACCTTCCTTCATATGTTGCCGAATTAGTCAGTAGATAATCCTCTTCATTTTGGTGTGCACCTATTCATAAATATCAAACTGTATCGCTAACACAGTATGAATATCTTTAGCCCTCTCATTGGAACCACAAAACGTGTTTTAGTTTTGAAATGTCAACATTCATTGACACAATAGTGAGATCGTAAAAACAGTGTTCATCCCCAGGCATACCTACAATTTACTATTGTTTTGCATCAAGAAATTATATATGGGTCTATATGTTTACCAGATAAAGGCATATTGTTCCAACAGTGATTTGCAAACATGAACAGTTCGTTAAATCGTTAAATCTTTTGTAGAGATCGCATTTAATCGATACTTAAAAGCTTGTTCCGTATAGTTCGCTAACATCTAAGCTGAAATGTTAATCGAACTTTTTTACGTCTTTTACACAATTAAAGAGGCGAACTACATCTTCATGCGGTTAAAAAAGCAATTCACCAAAGACAAACACGAATTTCGTTTACTTTTGGTATTCAGGTAATCCTCGTGAAACTTATAGTTAATAAATGGCATGATAACACCAGACCAAAACAGGCTTTAAACTTGCTATATTTTGTGATTTTTTGTTTGTCTAATTATTCCTAGTAAATTTTGTAGCAATTGATGTGTTTAATGTTTGTCTTCACAACCAGCATTTCTAGTATATATATTACAAAATATTATGGGAAAACAATTTATAATGAATGAACTCCTGTTTTCTCCATTTCCAGGCAGCAGTCAAAATAACAAAGTTGGGAAATATGTATAAAAGTAGTTAATTTGGCCTATTTCACATGTTTGTTATATATATTATGTTTCTGAAGTTGCTGGAATAAATTGCTTTGAATGAGATTACTAACTTAACTCTTATCTGGCGTAAATAACTAAGAAATAAGTTCATTTTGTTTAAAATGTCAATATTAATTCACACAATCTTGCTATCATACTGTAAGACTTCTTCTCCATGCATATGATTTTACTTTTTGGGCTCCAAAAACAGATATAGGGGTTAT
Organism: Apostichopus californicus; assembly: GCA_020650975.1. Lineage (NCBI taxonomy): Eukaryota > Metazoa > Echinodermata > Holothuroidea > Aspidochirotida > Stichopodidae > Apostichopus > Apostichopus californicus. The sequence continues at coordinate 7,163 of JAIPMN010208633.1, forward strand.
AATCACCTGAAAAAGGATAATTTTTCGTAGAGGCATTTGTGAAAATGTAAATTTCGTTAACTCGTTAAAGTTTAACAGCTTTTGGTAGGGATCGCAGTTCTTCAATACTTCTAATACGTCATAAACGTACCAAATAGTTGTTAAACATCTAGGTGAAAAGTCATTGATCGAGTTAATCGAACTTTGTTTGCCATATTTTAAAGACTGGTTGATGGGAAGTACATAAACATGTGATAAAGATGAATTAATCAAATGCAAACAAGTACTTCGTTTACTATATTCTACCATAATTAGACTGATACACCTCGTGCAAACCTATAGTTGATAAATGGCACGATAACGGATTCAAGTTCTATATCATATTAGAACAATGAGACGGTTAATAAGTGACTTTGATAAGGGGTTAGTCACAAAGCATAACGACCTTGTGTGTTCTTCGTTTTACGTGTTATTTATAATGCCAATTTTTATTACAATTCCTCGGAATTTTTTACTATTTAAAGACTTTTTAGTTTTCTCAATTAATATTTATAGAGACTAGAGTGTTTATGTTTAAAAGTTACCATATTTTATTACCACAAACCTTGCAAAATTATTTTCTTTGATATCAAGTGGAGACTTCTCACACCAGACCTAAACAGGACTTAAACTTGCTATATTTTGTGATTTTTTGTTTGTCTAATTATTCCTTGTAAATTTTGTAGCAATTGATGTGTTTAATGTTTGTCATCATAACCAGCATTTCTAGTATATGTGTTAAAAAGTATGATGGGAAAACAATTTATTAGTAATGAACTTCTGTTTTTCTCCATTTCCAGGCAGCAGTCAAAATAACAAAGTTGGGAATTATGTTTGAAAGTAGTTAATTTGGCCTATTTCACATGTTTGTTATATATATTATGTTTCTGAAGTTGCTGGAATAAATTGCTTTGAATGAGTTTATTAAACTCTTATCTTGCGTAAAGAACTGAGAAATAAGTTCTTTTGTGTAAAATGTCAATATTAATTCACACAATCTTGCAATCATAATGTAAGACTTCTTCTCCATGCATATGATTTTACTTTTTGGGCTCCAAAAACAGATATAGGGGTTATAATCACCAGAAAAATGAACATTGTTCGTAGTGGCATTTGTTAAAATGTAAATTTCGTTAACTCGTTAAAGTTTAACAGCTTTTGGTAGGTACTGCAGTTCTTCAATACTTCTGATACGTCATAAACGTACCAAATAGTTGTTTAACATCTAAGTGAAAAGACAAACACGAATTCGTTTACTTTTGGTATTCAGGTAATCCTCGTGAAACTTATAGTTAATAAATGGCATGATAACACCAGACCAAAACAGGCCTTAAACTTGCTATATTTTGTGATTTTTTGTTTGTCTAATTATTCCTAGTAAATTTTGTAGCAATTGATGTGTTTAATGTTTGTCTTCACAACCAGCATTTCTAGTATAAATATTACAAAATATTATGGGAAAACAATCGATAATGAATGAACTCCTGTTTTCTCCATTTCCAGGCAGCAGTCAAAATAACAAAGTTGGGAAATATGTATAAAAGTAGTTAATTTGGCCTATTTCACATGTTTGTTATATATATTATGTTTCTGAAGTTGCTGGAATAAATTGTTTTTAATGAGATTACTAACTTAACTCTTATCTGGCGTAAATAACTAAGAAATAAGTTCATTTTGTTTAAAATGTCAATATTAATTCACACAATCTTGCGATCATACTGCAAGACTTCTTCTCCATGCATATGATTTTACTTTTTGGGCTCCAAAAACAGATATAGGGGTTATAATCACCTGAAAAAGGATTATTTTTCGTAGAGGCATTTGTGGAATTGTAAATTTCGTTAACTCGTTAAAGTTTAACAGCTTTTGTTGATGGGAAGTACATAAACTTGTGATAAAGATGAATTAATCAAATGCAAACAAGTATTTCGTTTACTATATACTACCATAATTAGACTGATACACCTCGTTCAAACCCATGGTTGATAAATGGCATGATAACGGATTCAAGTTCTATATCATATTAGAACAATGAGACGGTTAATAAATGACTTTGATAAGGGTTTAGTGACAAAGCATAACGACCTTGAGTGTTCTTCGTTTTACGTATTATTTATAATGCCAATTTTTATTACAATTCCTCGGAATTTTTTACTATTTAAATACTTTTTAATTTTCTCAATTAATATATATAAAAACTAGAGTGTTTATGTTTAAAACTTACCACATTTTATTACCACAAACCTTGCAAAATTATTTTCTTTGATATCAAGTGGAGACTTCTCACACCAGACCTAAACAGGACTTAAACTTGCTATATTTTGTGATTTTTTGTTTGTCTAATTATTCCTAGTAAATTTTGTAGCAATGGATGTATTTAATGTTTGTCATCATAACCAGCATTTCTAGTATATGTGTTAAAAAGTATGATGGGAAAACAATTTATTAGTAATGAACTCCTGTTTTTCTCCATTTCCAGGCAGCAGTCAAAATAACAAAGTTTGGAAATATGTTCGAAAGTAGTTAATTTGGCCTATTTCACATGTTTGTTATATATATTATGTTTCTGAAGTTGCTGGAATAAATTGTTTTGAATGAGTTTATTAAACTCTTATCTTGCGTAAAGAACTGAGAAATAAGTTCTTTTGTGTAAAATGTCAATATTAATTCACACAATCTTGCGATCATACTGTTAGACTTCTTCCCCATGCATATGATTTTACTTTTTGGGCTCCAAAAACTTATATAGGGGTTATAATCACCAGAAAAAGGATTATTGTTCGTAGAGGCATTTGTGAACATGTAAATTTCGTTAACTCGTTAAAGTTTAACAGCTTTTGGTAGGTACTGCAGTTCTTCAATACTTCTGATACGTCATAAACGTACCAATAGTTGTTTAACATCTAGGTGAAAAGTCATTGATCGAGTGAATCGAACTTTGTTTGCCATGTTTTAAAGACTGGTTGATGGGAAGTACATAAACTTGTGATAAAGATGAATTAATCAAATGCAAACAAGTACTTCGTTTACTATATGCTACCATAATTAGACTGATACACCTCGTTTAAACCTATGGTTGATAAATGGCACGATAACGGATTCAAGTTCTATATCATATTAGAACAATGAGACGGTTAATAAATGACTTTGATAAGGGTTTAGTCACAAAGCATAACGACCTTGTGTGTTCTTCGTTTTACGTGTTATTTATAATGCCAATTTTTATTACAATTCCTCGGAATTTTTAACTATTTAAATACTTTTTAGTTTTCTCAATTAATATTTATAAAAACTAGAGTGTTTATGTTTAAAAGTTACCATATTTTATTACCACAAACCTTGCAAAATTATTTTCTTTGATATCAAGTGGAGACTTCTCACACCAGACCTAAACAGGACTTAAACTTGCTATATTTTGTGATTTTTTGTTTGTCTAATTATTCCTAGTAAATTTTGTAGCAATTGATGTGTTTAATGTTTGTCATCATAACCAGCATTTCTAGAAAATGTGTTAAAAAGTATGATGGGAAAACAATTTATTAGTAATGAACTCCTGTTTTCTCCATTTCCAGGCAGCAGTCAAAATAACAAAGTTGGGAAATATGTATAAAAGTAGTTAATTTAGCCTATTTCACATGTTTGTTATATATATTATGTTTCTGAAGTTGCTGGAATAAATTGTTTTTAATGAGATTATTAACTTAACTCTTATCTGGCGTAAATAACAAAGAAATAAGTTCATTTTGGTTTAAAATGTCAATATTAATTCACACAATCTTGCGATCATACTGTAAGACTTCTTCTCCATGCATATGATTTTACTTTTTGGGCTCCAAAAACAGATATAGGGGTTATAATCAACTGAAAAAGGATTATTTTCCGTAGAGGCATTTGTGAAAATGTAAATTTCGTTAACTCGTTAAAGTTTAACAGCTTTTGGTAGGGATCGCAGTTCTTCAATACTTCTAATACGTCATAAACGTACCAAATAGTTTTTTACATCTAGGTGAAAAGTCATTGATCGAGTTAATCGAACTTTGTTTGCCATATTTTAAAGACTGGTTGATGGGAAGTACATAAACATGTGATAAAGATGAACTAATCAAATGCAAACAAGTACTTCGTTTTCTATATGCTACCATAATTAGACTGATACACCTCGTGCAAACCTATGGTTGATAAATGGCACGATAACGGATTTAAGTTCTATATCATATGAGAACAATGAGACGGGTAATAAATGACTTCGATAAGGGTTTAGTGACAAAGCATAACGACCTTGTGTGTTCTTCGTTTTATATCAAATATGCATTGACTGAATTTGCCACGAATATTCTGCCACAAGCCATTGGTTTTGAAAAACAAAAACAGCTTGTGAACGAAGTGCTTGCTTTCTTTCGAATAAATTGAATTCAATATCGTCTATCATCACTTGTTATCTATAATTTTCAATTCTTTCGCTTACAATGGTCACTAAACTGTTAATGGTACTTTCGGTACATATGAAGAAGCTTCGGTAAAATATCAGACTTCCACCACAATGTGTCGAGTACTATAGAAATGAAATGTTACAGACTAATCAAACAACGTTTCTTCGGAGGGCCAAAACTCTCACATTTAAACAAAAAGAAATATATGATGCATATCTAACATTTCGACCAAAGACTTTCTCTGTGCATTCAAGCAGAATCAATAAATGACATGTCACGGGTTTTGAAAGACGCCTTTTGATGATATAATGCAGTTTACTACTAATAGGAATAATACGTATAAATTACAAATTAAACACTGTCTTGAAATTTTGCAGAACAGTGTATTTCAAAACACAATTAGAAAGCCATAAAAATAATATCAAAGAAACATGGAACGTATTAAATGACATAAGCAATATAAAATGTTCACATACAAAGCGTGTACCTATAGATACATTCATTGACATCAATAAGAAATTTAAGTATTGTAAATAGCTTTAATATTTTTTCACCAATATTGGACCTGATTTAGCAGCCAATATACCAGAACAGGCCAAAACAATACATGATGTGTGATAATTGTAGGATTAATGTATGATTGTTTAGGTGACAAAAATATGAATTATATGTTTTAGCAGACACTATTGAAATTGAATTCTTGCTGTTACTCGAGAAGTAACTAACAAAACCTCAATTGATTGTAATAATGTTACTAGTTATACATACTATTTCATATGTTATACAAACTCTTAAGTACTTTTGTATTTTTCCCCGGACAGTTTTAAAGTGGCAAAAATGATTCCAATATTTAAATGAGGCGGAAAGAACACTTTCACAAAGTATAGGTATGTTTCTCCGTTACAAAAATCGTCCAAGGTACTTGTTAACAATTTTCGAAAAAAATATTGGATGGCTTCTTTGCCAAAAACCATCTCCTCACCGAGAGCCAGTACTCTTTCAGACCTGGTCTCTCTACAACTACATTGTACATACCAAGAACAATAATTACTAGAAATTCTGACGTTATAGACACACTAAAAAGAAGGATATTATAATATTCATTAAGTAGCAATCTACTGTAAAGTGTTAAATGAATATGTAATATAAGTAGTGTTAGGTCAAAACCGTGTACTTTCCCTTGCATACGTTCCAATAATGAGAACCTTCTGTGAAGAAGTTTCTATTGGGAATTTTTCCAATTGCTCGACGCCTTTGAATGCAGCAAAAGTTTGGCATAACAGTACATCCTTATGATTTTGATCATATACTACACAATAATTTAAACCAAAAGAGAATGTTGAACCGTCAAGATGGAGTTCATAACTAAACTTTTAAATACAATTTTAGAGTAGCCTGCTGAAGTTTACTGTTGTGTACCTCATTATCAAATACATTAAAGAAAATGTATTATTTGGTTACTTTTGCATTATTATAACAACAGATGCCTTACCTTTATATATCTTTTAGCGTTACAATACTTCACAGCACGTGTAATTAGTAGATGAGGAAGTCTTTTCAATATGTTGATAGGTTTTAGGGTTTTACCACATTGATCGTGACGTTCAACCAACTTTCATTCTGCTAAAATCAATGCGTGACTATTTCTGATTTTAGCATTAGCTGAAAGAACAACAACACCGTTAACACCTGCCAACAATCTAAAGATATTTGCTGCGAAGTGACGACAATGTTTCAGTCCAACATCGATACAATTTACATGATTAACTTAAATTTCATTCTCACTTAAAGAATAATCATTACCCAGTGACGATTTGTCTGAGAACGTTTCCATCAGTTGTATTATAATATAAAATACTCATATTAATACACACTTAAAAGCTAATGTTGTGAATTAAATCATTACATAACATAAAAACCGGCCTTTCATATCTGTTATATTAGAAGTAGAAAGCAACATGAACCTACGACAAATTTCATATTATTATATTGATGTTTTCTCCTTTCAGCTGTATTTCGTTTCTCGTGATTAAATATAAAATGTTGCTTAATAAATGGTTGATACATTAAAGTGCAACAAAGTTTCGCTACACTTTTCGTTTTTTGTTTGTTTTATCATGTGTCTTTTGTTGTTGTTGTTGTTGTAAACTCCCTAGAACTGAAACGGAGAATGAGATACCGTACTATTCATTTTTGGTTTGTAACCATATATTTTGAGTAATTGCAAAAACAGATCTTTGCAATTATTCTAAATATACTTCATTGTCACACTTGATCTTTTCTTTCGATACCTATTGCATATTGAAGCAACTTACGTCTGATTAGCCTTGGAATATCAAGTCCAAATTGTTAAGTTGTTCGATAAAGTAATTAGCACATTGAAAGACATTCCTTTTCTCGCGAATCATCCAACAAACTATGAATAAGAAAATGAATAAGAATTTGGAATGACCTATTATCTATCCAAACAGAATCAATAAATTGTTATGTCAAGGGTTTTGGCAGGCGCCTTGTGATGACATTAGGCAGTTCCTTAATCACTGATTATTCACTGTTATCTTACCTAAGAACTCATAAATTGGTTCCTTTGTTTTAAAGGTCAAACTTAATTCACACAATAGTGAGATCATAAAATAGTGCGAAAAATGAGAGAGTCCAAAAAATAGTGTAAGGTTTCTTCCATAGAAAAACCATGTTAAGTTTGGGCATCATGAACCTATCTGTCACAAGAAATAAGCCTACTGTGTCAATGGATATTTTTAAAAATGAATTATTCGTTTACCAAATTTTAACAGCTATGGTAGAGGTCGCCGTTCGTCGATACTTTGAAAACGTCCGTAGCATACCAATAAGTTATTAACATCTCAGATCATAAGTCATTGATCGAGTGAAGCGAACTTGTTTGCAGATTTTATAGAACTTATTTAAGACAATTACGAATACAGGCGACGCAAGATTCTATTGATCGAAGGCAAGCAAGTACTGCGTTTACGATATTATATTTAGAGTGATAACTGGTCTAACACAACACCATATTGATATATGGCATGATAACGGTTTTAACTTTTATATGATGAGAACAGAAAGACGTTAATAAGGAAGTATATAAGGATTTAACAACAAGGCAATAAACGTCTTGTAAAATTTTCGTTCGATATCAAATATTCATTTAATGAATTTGCCGCCAATTCTGGTACACGCCAATGGTAATGTAATAAACATCTTGTGGACGAATGCTTGCCTTCTTTCAATTTAATTGTCATTTCTCAAATTTAAAATTGGTAAAGACTTACATCATGGACAGTGTTTGAACGCCGGTCAACAACACCTCAAAATTAATTTTGTGTTTGAAGTTGTCATTTAAAAACTTTAAGAAAACTATTGGTTATATAAAAAAAATAGTGACCGGTAAGTGTGTAAGGTTCACTGGATCATACTTAGTTTAACACGTAGGTTGGCTCTTAGCTCCTTCTCAATGATGTAAGTTTGAGAGAAACATCGAGAAGAATACAACTCCTCTCTGGCGTAAGGAATTAAGAAATTAATTCCTTCTTGGTTCCGATGCCAAAGGCTAAGAAACATTAAGTTCATGGTCATGCTGACGTGTCTGGGGTGTGTATTCTGTGTGTGTGTCATTTTGCTTCTAAACACAATATCAAAAAGTTGAATTGATGTCATACATCGCATATATTGTTTTCGGTACGCATGCCATGAATATTTACGATTGACGGGGCTTAGAAAGTCAATCACTTTGCAACCAAATGTCCGATTGTCTTCATACTTGGTATGATGATGTCAGTTGATGATAGATAAATTTCATTTACTCAAATGCAGTCTCATTATTCATGAATGGGCGAGACTAGAGTGCTATTATAGTAAAAGCTTGTAAACACGATAACTCAAGACCAACACATTACATTGTTGTCATACTTGGTAGGTAGATGCCCCATGATATGCAGATGTGTCATATTGCTTTAAGTTCCGATCTTATGACTACTTTACATACGATTCTTAAAATGTCAGTATCTCTGCTAGGCTAGCGTGCGATTTAGTTCATGCTTAATATGGTGATGTAACTACATATTGTGCACATTATCATAGCAACAACACTTTTTACAACATTAATACTCATGAGTGAGTGGGATTAATTTTAAGTCGTCATAAACAGCTTGTAAGCACGATATCTTAATAACTGCCAGTTGAATCAATCTGATACTTATTAGATAGATGCCTCATAATAAATTGATATGCCATTTTGTTCTTTGTTCTCATTCTAATGAATATTAATGAGTGGGAGGGCTTAACGTACATTTGGTTCATACTGGTATGGTGATTTTGGTACATAAAAATGACATTTTCATGACGGCTCCAACGTTATGTCATTGATATTTATCAAATTGCAAGAAATGGCTTTGACACGCAAGGCGAGAACCAATGTTCCTAGGCATATTAGGTTTGTCACACTACATTCATACAGCCAACCGTGCTGTTTTTGTTTGCATATTATGTAAGAATCAGTTAACATAAAATTCTTAATCAGATATCTTACTTAGCTTCTCACATATACTAGGATAATAAAATGTAAGTATACAGATATAAGCTTACGAGGACATAAAATTAGACCATGGATGTATCTGTTTACACTATGTCACTAAATAAAGTTTTCAACATGATAACTGATTCCTTGTACCTTCCTTTGCCGCATTAATCAATAGATAATTCTCTTCGTTTTGGTGTGCACACATTCATGAATATTAAACTGTATGGCTATACACACTATGAATATGTTTAGCCATCGGAACCACAAAACGTTTTCGTTTTTGAAATGTCAAAATTAATATTGAGATCCTAAAAACAGTGTTAGCGCTATTCCCCAGGCAGACTAATTTACTATATTTTTGTGCATCAGGAAATTATATATGGGTCTATGTTTACCAGATATGGGCATATTGTTCCAACTAGGATTTTTAAACATTAAATGTCGTTGACTCGTTAAGATTTTGTAGGCTAGAGATCGCATTTCATCAACACTTTAAAGCTGTCATCAAAGTTCCAAAGTTTAGCGACAAGGCATAACAATCATAATTATTAAACTAGTATCTTGCGTAAAGAACTTAGATATGTATTCTTTTGTTTTAAATGTCAAAATTAATTCACACAATCTTGCGATCATAAAAAGTATTCTCCAGTCATACGATCTTACTTTTTGGAAATCACGAACGTATATACAGGGCTATAATCACCAGACATATGTCTAATGTTTCTAAAGGGATTGTAACAAGGTGAATTTCGTTAACTCGTTAAAGTTGAACAGCTTTCGTTAAATAGGTGACTTTTCACCTAAACCGTTTTTGTCTGTGTTGGTACTTTAGGCATACAGGAAGCATGTGTCGGTTACTATAGAAATAAAATGTCACACAATAATCAAACAAATTAATTTGGGTTAACAAAACTCTCACTTTAAACAGATAGAAATAAATGGTATAAATCTAACAGTTCGATCAATGAATTTCTCTATATATTTCAACAGAATAAATAACTGATATGTCACGGGTTCTGACAGACAATTTGTGATGATATAAAGCACTTTGTCTTGACAGTTTGCAGAAATGAGTATATAGCAAAAATATTAGAAAGCCGGGTATCATATCAAAGAAACATGGACACATTAAATGGAATTAGAAATAAATAAGATCAAAAACAACAGTGTACCCAGATACATCCATGGGTAACAATAAGAAGTTTTAATACAAAAGCAGTGTAAATAGAAATTAATAGTTTTATCAAGAATATTGGACCTGACTTAGCTGCCACTATACCAGAACAAGCTTAATAAATGTATTTTTATTTAGATGACAAGAATATTAATTCCATGTTTTAAACAGACACTAGTGAAACTGAAATTCTTGATGTTTACTCGAGAAGTAAGTAACGAGACCGCCGTTGAATATTATAATGTTACTAATGAAAAGTATTATATATTTAATATGTTACACAACCTCTTACGTAATTTTGTTATACGTTATTTACTACTGGTATTTTTCCAGACAGTATGAAAGTGGCAAAAAGTATTCCAATTTTTAAATGTGGCGTGATGGTTGCTTTCAAAATTTATAGGTATGTTTGTCTGTTACCACAATTGTCCAAAGATACTTGACAACATTGTATGAGAAAAGGCTGGATGGTTTAATTGCCAAAAACCATCTCCTCACAGAGAGTCTGGTCTTTCTACATTACAGAGTTAAACTGATCATTAAACTCATATCTTGCGTAAAGAACTAAGAAATTAATTATTTTTGTTTTAAATGTCAAAATTTATTCACAAAATCTTGCGGTCATAAAGTAAAAAGTGTAAGTCTTCTTTCTAGGGCATACGGTTTTACTTGTTGGGCATCACGAACGGGGCTATAATCACGAGACACATGACTATTGTTTCTAGGTGATTTACCTTATACTTCGTTAACATCTAAGATGAAAAGTCATTGTTCGAGACAATCGATATTTGTTGCAATGTTTTAAGGAATGATTGAAGGAAATAACATAAACATGTGATAATCAGATGCAAACAATTACGTCGTTTACTACGTGCTACCATCATTAGACTGATACATCGTGACGTCCATAGTTGGCATGATAACGGATTCAAGTTCTATATCATGAAAACAATAAGACGTTTATTAATGACTTTGATAAGGATTTAGTGACAAGTTATAACAATATGGTGTTTTCTTTGTTTTATATCAAATACATTGACTGAATTTGCGACGAATAATCTGCCACACACCATTGCTAAGGTAAAACAAAATATCTTGTGAACGAAATGCTTGCTTTCTTTCGCTTAAATTGAATTAATTATCTTTCCATTTGTTTCGGTAAAAGGTAGCTTTTCACCTGAAATGTTTACGGGTTGTTAATGGGTTGGTACTTTAGGCATATTTGAAGCATCGATGAACTCTTAGACTCCTGTTAAGTCGAATACTATAGAAACGATATGTTTTTGGGTTAACAGAACACACTTTAATAAATAAATAA
>JAIPMN010208663.1:0-24430 GCA_020650975.1 Apostichopus californicus
ATATATACCAGCTGTTAGTGTCTATATATATCTATGTTAGTATTGTAGGTCACATATATTCATAGATACAATTATTATATGTCAGTATTGTAGGCCACATATATTCATAGATACAGCTGATATGTTAGTGTTGTAGGCCACATATATTCATAGAAACATCTACGATATGTTAGTGTTGTAGGCCACATATATTCATAGATACAGCTGTTATGTTAGTAGTGTAGCCCACATATTCATAGATACATTTGAAATGTAGATGTTGTAAGGTACCGATATACATATATACAAATATGTTAGTGAATTAAGCAATATATGTTCACAAGTTAGCTAGGAAGTAGTTGTTAGCAACATATATTCAATAGATTAATATGCTATGTATACAATACATATTCCTTAAATTATCCATAAAAATAAATCTATATATGATGTAAGCCGGATGTATTTAAATTAGATATTTAAGTTTTGTAAGCCACACATATCTATAGATAAATACGATTCAAATATGTTCTAAGCCACATATATTCATAGATAGATCCACAATGATTTTCAATAGTAAGTTTAACTGGGTTAGCTTTGTAAGCCACAATTATTCATAGATTAATCCTATTCGTAAGTATTCTAAGCCACAGATATTCATAGATTAATACTATTCGTAAGTATTCTAAGCCACAGATATTCATATAGATTAAGCCTACTCGTAAGTATTCGATGCCACAAATATTCATAGTTTCATCTTATTTATAAGTATTCTAAGTCACAGATATTAATAGATTAAGCCTACTCGTAAGTATTCGATGCCACAAATATTCATAGTTTAAACCTATTTGTAAGTATTCTAAGACACATATAGTCAGTTAAATCCTATTCGTAAGTATTCTAAGTCACAGATATTCATAGCTTAATCCTACCTGATAGTGTTCTAAGCTACAGATGATCATAGTTTAATCCTATGCGTTAATAATCTAAGCCACAGATATTCATAGTTTAATCCTATTCGTTATTATTCTTAGCCACAGATATTGATAAATTAATCATATTCGTAAATATTCTAAGCCACAAATATTCATAGCTTTATCCTATTCCTAAATATTCTAAGCCATAGATTTCCATAGTTTAATCCTATCGGCAAGTATTCTAAGCCACAGATATTCATAATTTAATACTATTTGTAAGTATTCTAAGGCAGAGATATCCATAATTCAATCCTATTCGTAAGTATTCTAAGCCACAGATATTAATAGATAAATCCTACTTGATAGTATTCTAACCCACAGATGATCATAGTTTAATGCTATGCGTAAATAAGCTAAGGCACAGATATTCATAGTTTAATCCTATTCGTAAGTATTCTAAGCCACAGACATTCATAATTTAATACTAATCGTAAGTATTCTAAGCACATATATTCATAATTTAAAACTTCTTAAGTATTCTAAGGAACAGATATCGATAATTTATTCCTATTCGTAAGTATTCTAAGCCACGGATATTCATAGTCTAATCCTATTCGTAAGAATTCGTAGCCACAGATATGAATAAATTAACACTATTTGTAAATATTCTAAGGCACATATTTTCCTAGTTTAATCCTATTCGTAAGTATTCTAAGCCACAGATATTCATAAACTAACCCTATTCGTAAGTATTCTAAGCCACAGATATTCATAGTTTAATTCTATTCGTATGTTTTCTAAGCCACATATATAAATAGTTTTAATCCTATTCGTAATTATTCTAATCCATATATTCATAGATTAATACTATTCGTTAGTATGCTAAGCCACGGATATTCATAGTTTTATTCCTATTTGTAAGTATTCTAAGCCACAGATATTCATAGTTTTATTCCTATTCGTATGTTTTCTAAGCCACATATATAAATAGTTTTAATCCTATTCGTAATTATTCTAATCCATATATTCATAGATTAATACTATTCGTAAGTATTCTAAGCCACAGATATTCATAGTTTTATTCCTATTTGTAAGTATTCTAAGCCACAGATATTCATAGTTTAATCATATTCGTAAGTATTCTAAGCCACAAATATTCATAAACTAACCCTATTCGTAAGTATTCTAAGCCACAGATATTCATAAACTAATCATATTCGTAAGTATTCTAAGCCACAGATATTCATAAACTTACCCTAGTCGTAAGTATTCTAAGCCACATATAATGATAGATACTCCGGATATTCAGAGAAGTCGATATTGTTAGTTATGTAAGAAACAGATTCATAGATAAATCCATTACCTTTGTGATGTAAGCCCAGATATTCATGAATAAGTATGTTAGTTGTGTAAGCCACATATATTTTTTATAGATAAATCTGTTTCCGTATGTATATTAAGCCACATATATTTATAGAGAAATACATGATGTAAGTGATGTAATCCACCTATACCCATCAGTAAATTAACAATGTCAGTTGTGTAAGCCTCAGATATTCACAGATTAATCTGTTACTATGTATTTTGAGTCACAGATATTCACATTGTCTGCGTTTATTAATGACTGCGTGTCTGATTGTTTGCGTGCCTCATTGTCTGATTGTCTAAGTGCCTGATTGTCTGCGTGTCTAATTGTATGATTGTTTGATTGTCTGATTGTATTATTGTTTGAGTGTCCGAGTGTCAGCGTGTCTGAATGGGTGCGTACGTGATTTTCTGACTGGCTGCGTGCCTGATTGTCTGATTGGCTGCGTGTCTTATCTTCGGACTTACTGCATGTCTGATTGTCTGCGTGTCTAATTGTCTGATTGTATTATTGTTTGAGTGTCTAAGTGTCAGCGTGTCTGATTAGGTGCGTACGTGATTTTCTGACTGGCTGCGTGTCTGACTGGCTGCGTGTCTTATCTTCGGACTTACTGCATGTCTGACTGGCTGCGTGTCTAATTGTATGATTGTTTGAGTGTCTGCATGTCTAATTGTCAGCGTTTCTGATTGGCTGCGTACGAGATTTTCAGACTAGCTGCGTGCCTGATTGTCTGACTGGCTGCGTGTCTTATTGTATGACTGGCTGCGTGCCTGATTGTCTGCGTTTATTAATGACTGCATGTCTGATTGGTTGCATGTCTCATTGTTTGATTTTCTGCGTGTGTGATTGTCTACATGTCTAATTGTGTGAATGTATGATGGGCTGAGTGTCTAATTGTATGCACGTATAACTGACTGCATGTATGATTGTTTGCGTGCCTCATTGTCTGATTGTCTGCGTGTGTGATTGTCTACGTGCCTAATTGTATGATTGTTTGAGTGTCTGCGTGTCTAAATGTATAATTGTATAATGGCTTGATTGTCTGCGTGTCTCATTGTCAGCTTGTCTGATGGGCTGCGTATGTGATTTTCTGACTAGCTTGTGCCTGATTGTCTGACTGGCTGCGTGCCTAGTGATTGTCTGACTGGCTGCGTGACATATTGTCTGCCTGGCTGCGTGCCTGATTGTCTGCCTGGCTGCGTGTCTCATTGTCTGACTGGCTGCTTGCGTGAATGTCGGCGTGTGTGCATGACTGCATGTCTGATTGTTTGTGAGCCTCATTGTCTGATTGTCTGCAGTTTTGATTGTTTGAGTGTCTGCGTGTCTGCGTGATTTTCTGACTAGCTGCGTGCCTGATTGTCTGACTGGCTGCGTGTCCTGTTGTATGACTTGCTACGCGCCTGGTTGTCTGCGTTTATTATTGACTGAACGTCTGATTGTTTGCGTGCCTTGTCTGATTGTCTGCGTTGTCTATGTGTCTAATTGTATCATCGTTTGAGTGTCTGCGCGTCTATTTGTAAGCGTGTCTGATGGGCTGTGTGGGTGATTTTCTGACTGGCTACGTGCCTGATTGTCTGGCTGCGTGTCTGATTGTCCGACAGGCTGCATGTCTGATTGTCTGATTTTGCTGCATGTCTGACTGGCTGCATGTCTTATTGTATAACTGGCTGCTTGCCTGATTGTCTGCGTGTATGAATGACTACATGTGTGATCGTTTGTGAGCCTCATTGTCTGATTGTATGTTTGTTTGAGTGTATGCGTGCCTAATTGTCAGCGTGTCTGATTGGCTGCTTACGAAATTTGACGACTGGTTGCCTGCCTGTTTGTTTGACTGGCTGCGTGTCTTATTGTATGACTGACAGCGTGCCTGATTGTCTGAGTGTATGAATGACTGCTTGTATGATTGTTTGCGTGCCCCATTGTCTGATTGTCTGCGTGTTTGAATGTCTACGTGCCTAATTGTATGATCGTTTGGGTGTCTGCGTATCTAATTGTATAATTGCTTGTGTCAGCGTGTCTAATTGTCAGCGTGTCTGATTGACTAGGTACGTGATTTTCCGACTGGCTGCGTGCCTGGTTTTCTGAATGGCTGTGTGTCTTATTGTATGACTGGCTGCGTGCCTGATTGTCTGCCTGTATGAATACTTGATTTTCTGACTGGCTGCGTTTCTGATTGATTCCGTGCCTAATTGTCTGATTGTATGCGTGAGTGAGCGCCTGATTAACTGCGTGCCTGACTGTTTGACAGTCTGCGTGTCTGACTGTTTTGCAGTCTGCGTGTCTGACCTTCTGCGTGTCTGATTGTCTGATGGTCTGCGTATGTGATTTTCTGACTGGCTGCGTGTCTGGTTGTCTGAATTGCTGCGTGTCTTATTGTAGGATTGGCTGCGTGTCTGATTGTCTGCGTTTATATACGTGTTTTCTGACTAGCTACGTGTCTTATTGTATGAATGGCTGCGTGTCTGATGTTTGCGTGTCTCGTTGTCTGATTGTCTGCGTGTATGAGCACTTGATTGACTGCGTGTCTGACTGTTTGACAATCTGCGTGTCTGACCGTCTGCGTGTGTCTAATTGTCTGATGGGCTGCGTACGTGATTTTCTGACTGGCTGCGTGTCTGATTGTCTGACTAGCTGCTCCGTTCTAATTGTCTAATTGTCATGGTGATTTTCTTATTAGCTGCGTGCCTGATGGCCTAACTTGCTGCATGTCTGACTGGCTGCGTGTCTTATTGTATGACTGGCTGCGTGCCTGATTGTCTGCGTTTATGAATGACTGCATATCTGACTGTTTTCAAGCCTTATTTCCTGATTGTCAGCGTGTGTGATTGTCTACGTGTCTAATTGTATGATTGTTTGAGTGCTTGCGTGTCTAATTGTATGATTTTTTAAGTTTCTGCGTGTCTGCGTACGTGAGTTTTGGCTTCTGATTGATTGACCGACTGCGTGTGTGATTGTTCGACTGTCTGTGTGTCTGACTGTCTGATTGTTTGCGTATGTGATTGTCGTATTGTCTAGGGAAATCTGATTGTCTGCGTGCCTGAATGTCTGCGTTTCCGATTGCCTATGTTAACACTTGTCTGATTGTGTGCGTCTATGCATGTCTGATTGTCTGCATGTCTGATTGTCTGATTACCAAATTGTCGGATTGTATGATGGCCTTATTATCTGCGTCTCCAATTGTCTGTGTCTCCGATTGTCTGATTGTCTGCTTTTCTGCTTCTCTTCGTGTCTGCGTGTTTGATTCTCTCATTGTCTGTTGTCTGATTGTTTGCGTGTATGATTGTATGCGTATATGTGTGTCTCATTGTCTGCGTGTTTGATTGTCTGCGTGCCTAATTGTCTGCGTGATTAAGTGTCTGATTGCATGCACGTATGATTGTATGCCTGTCTGATTGTGTGATTGATCTGATTGTTTGTGTGTCTGATTGTCTGCGTACGTGATTGTCTGACTGGCTGCGTGTCTTATTGTTGCGGGTTGTGTGTCTTATTGTCTGACTGCCTGTGTGCCTGTTTGTCTAGGTGTATGAATGGCTGCGGGTCTGATTGTTTGCGAGCCTCATTTTCTGACTGCATGCGCGTCTGATTGACTGCGTCTGATTGGCTGATTGTTTTATTCGCTGATTGTCTCATTGGCTGATTGTCTCATTGGCTGATTGTCTGCACGTCTCATTAGCTGATTGTCTCATTTGCTGCGTGCCTGATTGGTTGCGCGTCTGTTTACCTGTGCGTCTGATTGCTGCGCGTCTGATTGACTGCGCGTCTGTTTGCCTGCGCGTCTGTTTGCCTGCGCGTCTGATTGGCTGCGCGTCTGATTGCATGGTCGTCTGATTGGCTGATTGTTTCGTAGGCTGATTGTGTCATTGGCTGATTGTCTCATTGGCTGATTGTCTCATTAGCTCATTGGCTGATTGTCTGCACGTCTCATTAACTGATTGTCTCATATGGCTGCGTGCCTGATTGGTTGCGCGTCTGTTTACCTGTGCGTCTGATTTGCTGCGCGGCTGATTGACTGCGCGTCTGTTTGCCTGCGCGTCTGATTGCCTGCGCGTCTGATTGGCTGATTGTTTTGTTGGCTAATTGTGTAATTGGCTTTTTGTCTCATTGGCTGATTGTCTCCTAGCTTATGGCTAATTGAGCGATTGTCTCCTGGCTTATGGCTCATTGGGTGATTTTATCATTAGCTGATTGTCTACTCGTCTCATTGGCTGATTGTCTCATTGCCTGGTTGTCTCATTGGCTGCGTGCCTGATCGTCTGCATGTATGATTATCTGATTGGCTGATTGTCTCATTGGCTGCTTGATGGAGTGCCTGATTGTCTGCGTGTATGATTGTCTGCGTGTATGATTGTTTCATTGTCTGCGTGTCTGATTGATCTGATTGATCATTTAAAACAGTTTGTAAGCAACAATAAATTACTAATTGTGAATGAGGTACGTAGGTGTGTATACAGTGTTGCGTTACAAATCAAGCTTCCAACTGCAAAAGGTTTACACATCCATATACAAGCTAGACTGTCTAGGTGCTGGGATGGGTACGAGACCGGAACCAGACCAAACGGACAGACTACTGAGGGCTGTTTTCAAACTGTTTGGAACACCAGATGTGTAACCTATTTAGAAGGTATCAATGGAACTAACTCCTCGCCAGGTCCTACGGGACGAAAAGAGGGCATGGGCAGGGCCTCGGGGGGGGGGGGCAGATCCCCAGGCGCTCAACCATGATTTATTTTTCTTTCTTTTTCTTTTGCCATTCAAAATCAACCATGTGAGAATGGAACCAAGTACACACGTATACAATTTGGCGGTAACATGGCGCAAAGTGCACAATTTGTATGACACAAAGTACATATGGCGGAATAACACGGACCCTGGCACAGTACAATTGCTTGATAGAACCACCACGGTAATCATTTGCAGTAGTCCCAGTTGTTAATTAGTGCATATGGTGCACTGTGTCTGTTTTCAATCTTCAGTTTTTAACTTTGCCTTCCAGATTTTGATATGCACATCCGCAATATATGCATGACGTATCTAAGCTAGTCGTTGCTGTGTTACGGTTTAATGTACATTGCCAAATTGGGAATTCCCAGAAGACAATACAAACTGACTAAACAAGCAAACAACCGATAATTGTACAAGCTTTGTAGACAATAAACCTTGACACATTTACTACAACGTGCAAAGTAGTTGTTGGAAAGAATCTGAAATATTACACATTTATCTATATCAGATCTATGTATGGTTTTCGCAGGTGATTTACGTTTTCTACATGAAATGAATCACAGTAGGCTATGTGATCTGCTATATGTCCAGATTGCATGCATGTTCTTCTAAGTCTTCACTATGCTTTGTTAACCTGAGGCTCAAATTGTGACAAGCTCCGAAATTTTAAATATATCATAATGGCTTCACTCTATACTCTTCAAAACTTCTATCAAATCTTAAGAATGTTATTTTCGACTCTGAATACATGGTTTGAACATTATAAACTAGTTCAAACAAGTACGTCTTGATCTCTATTGCCATGACGATTTCACTCACTCTGATATTTTACGACACATTTTTCGTTATAGCGCCATAAATTAAAAATGGTATACTCGCGTGTCTTCGCTGTAACGATGTGCTGTTCAACTGTACGTCCAACAGAACATTTTACAGGAAATTTCACAGGAATACCGGTTGCTGCTCGTAATATATAGATTATATTATGCATAGATAGTACGTTTGGAACTACTTACTTAATTCTTAACATTTTTGTTTTTTAGTTGTATTTTTTATTTATTTACTACGTTTAGGGTTCTATTCTTTATCGTTTAGTATTGGTGTTGATTACTATCTGTTTTAGGCTTTTACAATAACTGTCTTACTGTAGTTTCTCATACTTATTTATATTTAAACATTGATTATGATTTAATCTATTTTACTATTTACATACTTCTGAAATTGTTTTGGACTATTGCGTTTTAGTTTCTAGTATCGTGTAGTACGGGTGTGTTTTTTATATTGTTGCTTTTGGCAGTTATTTTGTTGCCTTATTGGTTCTATATATTTAATATTTTGGTTTTTGTTACTATTTGTTTTTAGGTTTTACATTTGTAAACCGCTTTGAGCAGCTTTGCTGATTATGCGCTATATAAATATTACTTATTATTATTATTATTATATTCTGTAAACCGCCTACTCATTATTGTATTGCGCGTGCGCGCTTCAATATTGGTATTGCTGGCCAACGTGAACGATACCTACATGACTGGACGTTGAAACTTAAAGTTTCAAATAGTCAATGGACAACTTATTCTGAGTCTGTCATGGCGCTCACTAGCGCCCTCACTTTGTATGTACTTATATGAATACTCCATAGTGTGTTGTCCGATCAAAAAATAACACCATGAACAAACGGAAAGTTCTTTCTATACTACTGCAAGCACTCCACACGCACTACAAGACTGCGTATTTGCAAAGTTCTTCCTATAATACTACAAGCACTCCATGCGCACTAAAATATTGCGTATTTCCTGGGAAATGTAGTTCTTGTTAAGAAGGGTTTCTTTTCCATAGTTGTTTAGTTGTCACTACTAAACCGAATTCTAATTCTCATAAAAGGGAAGAGAAAGAGGGCGTAAAGTTTGGTGAGAGGCAATTACCATTACGATCACTGTTGCTATGCTGTCGATGATGCGATTTAAATTGTAATCACATGGAAAGTAGACTAATCACAATCAAGTGATTCAACATCACAAAACAAATACGGAAAGATGATGTTTCATAGCTAGTAAATGTACATATACTATCTATATGTGGTGACAGAACGGCTTGATAATCTATCGTGTTCTTCTCCATAATTGTACTTATTTCTGAACAGAAATCTGAGTAGAACGTTATCAGTGAATATTGACAGAGCAAAGAAACTATCGCTTAGGACCTCAGGTAACAAGGAAACACACAACTACATTCATTGATTCATTTTTCCGCAGTCAGATGAACTATTTCACTTAATTGACTACATTAATATATCACATAGTTGAGAAACTAAGGATGTGTTCTGGGAAGCATCGCCGCTTACCTAACTACAGTGATTCGGTAAAACATAAATAACGAACACCGAGGACGTACTTTGACAAGCTATCGACTGTTAATTAAACATTTCATCTCAATCGTGGGGATTGCTTCCTTCTTTTTCTAATACCTCTATTTTGTTCGCATCGATTAAAGGATATTGGGGAGTTTGGAGTTAACTGTTAGTGTCTCAGAGAAGATCATTTCAATATGTGGATTGTAAAAAAAACGGTTTTGGCTATTTACCTTTTTGTTCTGTTAGAACAATATAGTCTTATGTGTATAAAACGAGGTTACTTTGCCATGTTCTGTGTGTGTTTACACGTGAACCATGTGCGTTCAGTTTCTGGTGGGTATATTAACCAGACCAGTTCGTATTCCTACGTATCGGCTATGTAAATAATGTATTGTTGTTGAATTCTCGAAAAAGCGTCCGAGTTCATTCATAACATTTTAGTATGTTTATTATTCGGAGTGATGGGAACTTACATCAACAGGTAAACCGAAGCGCTGTGTAGCTCAGTATCTCAATACCAATAAAATTAGTCAGAGTCTGGTAAATCCAAAAAGAAGTGTTTACTTCTACAATTAACTGTGATAGAGAAAAGCGATCTGGCTATACTGAAATGACAGATAGGAAATGTCTGAAGTTACATAAAAAATACTCACTTGTGTGGATTTTGCTTTTACAGTGTATAATCCCACCATAATACTCAAATAGTCTCTACATCTTCATTACAAGAAAACAAAAAGATATCAAGAACTATTTTTACATTCATTTTGAAGGTAAACAAGATTTGTACTTAGAATTACATGAACAAAATCTTTAAAGTTTGTATGTATATTTAAATCTCTCAGTGACTCGAAATAACGAACAATCCAAGAAAGAAGAGAAAAGAAAAGAAGAAAGGACAAAAGTTAAACATATAAAGCAAGTAAACTCCACCGAGCCTACTTAAAATTGAAAGACAATTTATCACTTGGAAAGATTGGGTAGAATTAACTGAACGAGTACGACATCGATAAAAAGTTATTATGTAATAAGCTCAAACTTTAAATCGAGTAACGGAGTAACCGGGATTCTTTCAAGTTGAATCAGAATATGATTAAATGGTCTCTTATTGTAGCTATATTCCATATATTGGCCTATGGAACATACATATTCCACACCTCCATTGCTTGTTTAAATAGGCCTATTTCAAAGAAAGGTTTTCCAATATTTGGAAACGATCAACTTTCCGTGTGCTTAAACTAAGATAACCTGGTACAATTCATTCTTTCATCTCAATTCATTCTTTCATCGCTGTAGAACGCCTAGCAACCTCCAACACCCCCAACCCCACCCTTTCGTCAGTCCTTTTGGTTATTTGTAGAAACTTTCCAGTCTATAGAGTATCAACACGACACATTCTTGGTAATGTATGGTGTACTGATCAAAATATAACACAAAGTTAATATTCTCTTTCCTATCAGAACAGCGAAACTTTATTTGAGTATCGTAAAAATTGACAAAATTGTTTAAGTCAAAGACTAAGCACCACCTTAGTGTTAACAAACACGTTTTTAAATCATATCTTTAACAAAATCCAACTTAACTTTTGAACCGAGTTATATCATATATTCCCTCATTATTATGACATTGCATTAAACTTCAAATAGTTCTTCAGAAAGCTGTCCGCGAATTGTAAATTGTTGTTAATTGGGAATATACAAACGATAATACTTCCATGATTGCAACCTAAAATGTATTTTCTAGTAATAAAGGTTATACAAAATATGTTTCATATATTAAAACAGTTGTAAAAGTTTCTACCTCAACTACGAAATACTACTTTTTTCAACCTTAAAGGTGTGTTATATTTAACTAAAAGCCAGGATTAATATCTTACATGATATGTAATATAATAATAATGTATACATTGTTTCAAAGTTAGCTACCGTATAGTTTTCTTAGAAGTTGAAAAGGAAAGTAAAATATTAGTTAATAGTTACAATTGAATAGCTACTGACGTAGCAAAGTTAATGAGTTAGTAAGTCTCTGAAATAAATTTAGACATTAACTATTGTTTCCATGCTTTTTGCCAACTGCATGTCTCTCAAAGAACAAAATTTAACTGTTATTTTCAGTTATTTTATTTCGCCATGAGCGTATTTGTTGATAACGGCGCGTAACCAATGCTCATTGATCCAAAGATCCAACACTTGGCCTTAAATTTTTCATAATTATTGGTTATGTACGAATTTTTAAAAATATAATTCAACGAAAGCTTAAAATGGTTTGCGTTAACGATACATTATTTTGTGAATATTATCAGATCTGTTAAAAATATGTACTTCATTCGTTCAGAACATCTTGTGTTTCTTTAGTATACATGTACCATATTGTACTATAACCTATGCTGCTGCCTTGTTACTGTTCAGTAAGATGGTAGTTCACCCTTAAACTTTTTAAAGCATCTTCGTCTGAAACTGTACCCCATTCTTTTGGGACCTCTGCCGGTTTTGCGTTGTAAAACTTCGCAAATTCATCATTGAAAGTTTGCAATACCCACATCCAGTAAGCTATTGGACCTTTCCCTGTAATTGGGGTAATATCCCAAGAAGGATAATCCTTAACATACTCCTTGTAAGGTCTATACTCCTCTGGTGGCCCTATGCGGCATCGATATCTAGTGTCGGAGGCTACTAACATTGTGCATGGAGCGGAAAACAATTTTTTTGAAGCATTGTCTCGATATCCTGCTAAACCCAGTGAGTAATGGAAGATAGCTTTGTGTTTATGTTCACCTCTGCTTTGCAAATGGCAGGGTACTTTACAGAAAGGACAAACTTCCTTACACGTTCCTAAATGATCTAAGATATCACTTGTCACATCCCGCATTTCTGAATAAAGCCGAGATGCAACTGACGGATCACTTAGTTTGTCTAAGTCCCATTCTTTAGTAATATTTGATTTCAAGTGCAAACTGAACAAGATGTGCAACATGTTGGTAAATTCAGCAATGTCGCTTAGATTGAAATCCTCAACAGAAAACTGTATGTCCATTGCATTCTCTGAAATTTTGTCGTTTTTTAGAAATGTATTTGCCCATTCCCCAAATGTTGTTTTTTCGCCTCCACGTACCGTCAATTCATGTTGAGTCTTATGTAAAGCAGATTGAACATAATCCAGTAGTTCGTTGATTTTTGTATCTATTACGTCTCTAAACCAATATTGAGACCTTGTTGTTATTTCATATAGAACCTTTTGGCTCAACCAATTCCTAACGAATTTAACATTGTCCTGCATAAAAACATAATACAAGTTTGGATCTTTCTTAAGACAGAGCTCTTCTAAAATTCTACCAATCATCCTCTGTTTATCATTATAGCAATTGTCTTTCCTCATGTGTTCTAAGAGTTTTTCATTGAAATCATTTAAAGTTACTTTTCGCAAAACAGTCACACATTCAGAATATGATCGCTTTACAGCCGCTCCAATCTTAAAGGTTTCATCAACAAAGCTTTTAAAGTCATCTTTCAAAAATTCCTTCTCAATTTCAAACATTCTTTGCAATGAATTCTGACTTTCATACTTTAGTTGACAATCTTTGCAAACTATACATACATCGTTCTGAACTGCACGAAGGGTGCGAACCACAAATTCACTATTGACATTGTTTTGCGTTAATGCAAGGTACACTTCTTGTAAAATAGTATCTACGCGACTTTGTTTAAATGGTTCAACTTTCTTGTGATTGTTAAGATCGGTTTTATGACGATCTACAATTCCAATTACTACATTCTGAACTTTTTTCAGTTCGTCCTTAGATGCAATATGATATCTTCTAAACCGATTAACTAATAATTTGTTCCTCTCCCAAAGGTTCGACCGTTTGTCTTTGTCACATTTCCCTTGTATCTCGTCAGCGTACGCTTTGCTATGTTCTGTACCAATCATTAGATTTGTAAGACTGTTATCGCAAGCCATCTCGATATCTTCCTCAGTAATTTTGGATTTTTGGAATTCTTTTTCAAGCTGTTTACTTTTCTTATCCCAAAGTAAGTCAAATTCTTTATCCAATTCCTCATGATTTTGCTTCCAATAGGAAGTAGATCTTGTACCCTTTAATTGATTTGCGGATATTTTAGCCGCAGTTTTGAGTTCTTCTTTTGCCATTCTGATGAATTTTGGCAGTCCTTCTATATCGGCCTCATATGGTAATTGTATCTCTGTGTTTTTTTGTATGCTTCTTTCAATATCTTTACCAATTCCGATTGTTTCATTTTTGATACTCTCTTGACGTCTTTTCACCTCCTTTTCGTGTGAATGCTCTTTTACGTATTCATCTATTTTCTTATTTATATCTTCGCATTTATTAGTTATTTCAATCTCCAGCTTTCTGTAAAAGTCTCTTTTCGTAGCAGTCGTGATATTTCTACCATTGGTAAGTTCCCATTGAAATATCTCAGTTCTCATTTTGCCAATAAGTTTATTATGTTCTAGTCGGAACCTTTGGTTACTGAGGGCATCAACACTACTTTGTAAATTGAAGATGAAATCTTCTGATTTCACTGCATCCCATACTTCTTCCAACCTCCTAACAAACCTTTCCATTGTAAACTGAGGCAGGATTACCGGTTGATTTACTTTTGGTTTGAAAATGGCATCTTTTAAAGCGTGAACTTTATCACTATAACCAGGATTTGGAGTAAACATTAAATCCATCCACAAGCATGGGAAATATTGAAAGTCATCTGCTTCAGCTAAAGGAAATACATCTGAAAAATCTTGAATGTGATCTACTTTTTCCTCAGCAGCAGCAATACGAGTGACTTTGTTGAGAGCATCCATTATTTTAGTCATGTTAGTTTTATTGTTAGCGGCAGCTGCTATGTCGCTCACTCTTTGTTGAATAATTCTGCAATTAGAAACCGAATCGACTTTCTTCATTCTTATCATGGCATGGACAACTATTTGTAGGATGCCTATCATATCTGGGCTAATAGTTTCTTGACCGATATTCAGTAAAGTAAGGTCCCCAATGCACATGGTTAGTGTAGCTGCTGAATTGTCAAATGTGTGGTCGTTAAGAACAGTTCGATCTGGAGAATGCAATCCTTCAGTATCAATAATCAGAAGATACTTAAAACCAAGTTGTTCATGAAATGCCACATTCACTTCTAACAATTGTAAGTATAACCCTCGTGTGCATCTACCAGCACGTACCGGTAACTTGACCCCAAACATACTATTCAACAACGTTGAAATTCCACTACTCTGGATACCAATTATAGACAAAACAAATATTCCTGGGTTGTGAAGCTTATTTGCGAGGTTCATTAAAACGCCTGATATCCATTTGATGGGCATGTAAGCGCTTTCTCCATCTAAAAGCTCCAATGGATATCCTGCAAGAAGTAAGTTTGATGCCATTTTAACTAACAATTCATTTCGTTCTCGAAAATGTTCATCTCCCAGGTTTGCTTCATACCATTGTCCTAACTCACGAATAAAGTGTTCGCAACTAATGTTTTTCGCATTAACTTGTTCGCTTTCCTTTAGGAGCTGCTTTTGCAATTCTTGTATTTCATTTTGTAGTTTACTTCGTTCACTGGGCAGAGCTTGCTTAATAGCGCTCTTTAGTTTTTGTAGTGAGGTATTCAACACGTCGATTCTCTCAACTAATGGAGAAATTTCACGGGCGACCATCATTTCGAGGTGTCTTTGTAAAAAGGACATGAAGTAATGCAAGATATCACTTTCATCAAACATAATTGTTTGCAAGTTTACCCAAAAAACTTCCATTTTTGCAGATAAACCTTTTTGTCTTTGTTTTCGCCTCATGTCGCGTTTAGTTTTTTCCTTTTCTTCAAGCTGATGATCAACAGATTGTACCCCAACACACAAAGGTTTTTTATCAGCTTCGACCCATTTACCCCATTCGACTTGTAATTGTAAATATGATTTCTTCACTTCCTCAATGGATTCGTGTTTCGGGAAGGAGGATTGCAGCAATTGTTTTGCCATCTTATAGGAATCGTTGTCCTGATCCACAGTTATTGCATTAAAGCAAAAGGCTCGCCAGTCTTCAATTGAACGGTAATCCTTGCAACTTGTGTAATTGCAGTAATGCACAATCTTCTCACAAATGATTTTTGCAAGTTGTGTTACATTACGTTCTACGCCGAAATCAACACTATCATCGTTTTTATCGATTTTTAGTGTCCTAAACCTATTACTGATCATTGTTCTACGCATTTTCTTGCTTATTGGTCTCTTTTGTGCAATCAAATGTATCACGAAAACATTTTTGAATTTTTTCTGTATCCCATGAATTGCTGTCTTGTAGCATTCCAATTTGTGTTTATCTACAAATATGAATATAGCATTAGCTATACTGCACACAAATTCACTTTCGGTAGTAAATTCTTTGGAATCACCTCTCAGATTCAACAATAATGTAACTTCTTTCAACAAGTCTTCTTTTCTGCCGTACATTGGCAGATACCATTGGGCTTCTACTGATCCACAACAATTGAAAACGTCCTTTCTTTCATTTCTATAAGACATCAAATATTGGAACGTTTCATAACCTTGAGCTCTACCAATGACATTATTTAATACAGACGATTTGGAGATTGGAATATCACCAAATCTAATGAATGCAGTGGTAAATACAGGCTCACTTACCATACGTTTTTCCATTGCTAGAGATGTTTCATTTTCTTTCCATTTTTTTACAACACGACTTAGTGCCCAAGTAAGCAGCTCTGGTTTCGCGTCATCTCTTACCCCAGGTAATAAGACTGGCACGGCAAGTTGACAAGATGCAAATTTCTCCAGCAAATATTGTCTTAAATGATTATCGGAACAATGAAGAATTGCATATATGAAATGTCTTGCACTTCCTACTATGTGAAGATTCTCTTTCCTTGTAACCCTACTGTCTAGTGAGGTTAGCTTACTGATAAACAGAAAAGGTAAATCTTTTGTTTTAATTTGAGAAACGTCGCTGGGGAACAGCCGTACCTCCGTTGCTTTATTCCTGGTGAGTTTGCGAGGAAAATAGTCCTTGAGACCGACTTCAACCAAATATTCTAAACGTTTTTCTTCAGAATCTCCATCATCTATGGACAAAAGTATTCCAAAAATTCGTCTTCAGGTTCTTTATCTATCATATACAACAGTAGACTTAAGTTGATCGTAGAGCAAGTCTTAACGATTGGAAACGATGGCAATTACAATTTATAATTGTAACGTTGTCTCTATATGCAAACATACCAAGATTATTTTTATGTACCTCGTATATAAACGTACTAATACATTGTTGCTAGTCAGGAATCACTCCCAGACTGAGTCGCCAAATTCAGTTTAGGAATAGTACTTGCATCCGAGAGGGGAGAGAATGGAAGTAATGGACGAAAGTCTCTGTCAACCGACCTTACTTCCAGTGAGTACATGCACCCGTAATAATGACATTACCGTGCGTGTTACCGTTTGTGTAGGAGAGATAAGCAAAGACAAGTTTTACTCTCAGAGTTTCTATCGGTATGTGATATGTTTATTCGAACATTGAACCCTTAACGAACTATTGACAATGACTTATTGGATATTCTTCTTTCTCTAGCTTTCTTTTTGTGATTTATTCTGGT
Organism: Apostichopus californicus; assembly: GCA_020650975.1. NCBI lineage: Eukaryota > Metazoa > Echinodermata > Holothuroidea > Aspidochirotida > Stichopodidae > Apostichopus > Apostichopus californicus. Next base: position 16,951 of record JAIPMN010208663.1, read on the forward strand.
GTACTCAGTCGAATAGTGAGTAAACTAATGCAAGTACTCCGAGGGAGCGTTTTCCGAAATAAGGGATCGTCATCATATATCAATAAAAAAAACATGCTATACTGCTGACATGGTCTTGTGGTAAGATTAAACTTTACCTAGGAACCTCACTCAGCGACAAACGGAAAAGGAATTTATTAAACGTAGCTGACGGATAATTATATAATGGGCTTGCCCCCCCCCCCAAATATAAATATGTATATATATATAAAATAAAAACAAGTGGATATGTAACTGGTAACGGATTACACACATGTAGACTAAGCTTGCTTTCCCAGATCAAAGGTAAATACATATTCATACGTAGTGGTCTATTTATCCCATAATATTTCGACATTTATTCTTTTGGAAAGTACATATACGTCCAGTACCATATGTGATATATGAGCTTTTGTATATGATAGTAAAGGTATAAGTTACTTTTAATAACCAGGATATCACATGGCAAAGAAGATGGGATATGTGTATATGTATTGAACGTTTCATGCCAATGTATTACGGTTGTATTGGACGATTTTTTTAAAAATAATACACTCAATGAGTACGTCCATACAAACCTTTTCACCAGACTTGTTGCTTTATTCCCGTCTCTTGTTTACCCACCGCATTCTCAAGCTAACTCCGAGAATGCCGATAAAAGGAAATGGATAGTATTTCCCATGTAGTTTTAGGAAACAGGCCCTGTTTATGTCGTACATGTGCGGAAACATGGCTAAAAGAGCACGTATAGAGTAGGAGGACTTCCGGGTTTGTAATGCTACCCACTAAAATTTAACTATAAGAAACTTTCGCACTTAACTGTTTGTTCTCCAGCACATGCATCGGAACTTTGCCACCCTTTACAATTACGATAACCAAAATATGAAATTGACAAACGGATACGTAACATCGATAAAAACATGTCATGAAAAGTCAAGTGCACATCACAATAGAACATAACCATCCAAACGCAAACACTGTGTTGAAGCATTGATATTCAACATTGGACCCCCCCCCCCCCTCCCTTCCTGCTAACTGCTAATGTTTCTACCGAACGTTTGTCATGTCCCAGATAAAAATCAATATATTTAAAAAAGTTATAGAAATAAACTAATCACTTACAGAGAGACCCATCCGGTGCTTTGATCCATTTGAAAGAGTTACAATGCTTATTCTGCCTGCCTAAGGAGGGTTTAGGCTGAAAGAAAATACAGCACAAAAACAATCAATCACTGAGCCGTCTTAAAAAAGATCGAACACATATTAAGGATATATCCTCAGGATATATCCTCCGGATATACATATCCTCTGCATTCTTACTCAGGTTACGCGTACGGAGATATAACTGTGGGTAACGTTTATTGCATTTTCGTATTTGTGTGCCCGTTTCCAAACAACGCTCTTCCCCTTTCTGCCTTCTTTTCTAACCATTTAAACGGCAAATTCAAGCAGATCCCAAAGATATTCATACACTACAAAGGCAAGCAGACTGATTGCATGACAAGAGTTACATACCATGGATGCAAGGCTGTAGGTATAACATGTAACATTCTTTAGAATTAAGCGTGTGATTAATTACAAACTTCACAACTTTGAGCGACATGGTTATTCGAGTAGATTCCATTTGCTTATTACATGTTAGTTCCCGCCCAGTTGTCCAGGAATTCGCCTCCCAATATATGAATATGAATTGATAGTATAGTCAATCTGTCTAGAACAGAATCCAAGTTCTATCCCGTATCTAGTTTCAAAGAACAACGTGTAACAAGTCAACCACTTCATTGCAGGTCGAATCGGATCACAGTAAGTGTTATCTCTGATTCGAAGCATGGACTCGAGACACTTTATTGTCTCACCTAATTTGCTCCTGACTTTATCAACTCGATTCATAACTGTTTAAGCACTACCAATCAAGCATGGCGTCTTTTAATTAGAATGTGATCCCAAAACTTACCTCTTCACCTGCTTCGTCCTCTCGGTATTCCATTGCTTGACGTTGATCATGTGTATTTGAAATTTGTAGCTTTATTTCTAACTCAACAAACGGATCCTGTGTAATTATTTCATATACTAACTTACAAATGTAACATATCACGCTTTATTCGCTGTTATATCAGGCTATATTAATCGAACAAAGTCCATATTCCTGAATAAACAATGGACTGGTGTTGGCAACAAGACACTACCAAGTACGGTTATGTTAGGTAAATATACTGGCCGTCGCATGCAAGCACTTAGAGATATATAATATTTAAAAATATATATTACCGCAGTGAAGAGGCCGTGATGTTTGATTAAGTACAGATGCTGTTAGACTTTGCTCGATATTAATATTGTTCTCTCGTATCAACTTACTTTATTGCATCAAAGCAATTATCAAAACGATGAATTTCATTTATGTTGAAGGTATTCCAAGCACGGAAGCTGTAGTGCTTTCAGACAATTCTCTTGTCCTCGTGGCGCTTAAAAAATTGCCTACTGGGAACTGGTGGTGGTACGGCAACAAATGCGGCTTGGATGGTTGTGTGTTAGTATGACGAGCAAGGAATCTTGCTATTAAATGCAAAGAATATTGCAGATAGATAAATTAAGAGCGAGCGCTGAGTATATTTCGTAATATATTACTATAACCAGCCACGGTACAGACAATACATCGGTACCTAGCACTTGATAATGAAATAAAAACATGCACTAAAACGAAAATGGTTACAAACGAGGTCTCAATACCGAAGTAGAGTCCTATAACGATACGAATACAAAACAGATACAAATAAGACCATAATGGTCAGAGCCAGGGCTACTTCTGTACCGAATGATTCAGAACGGGAGTGAAAACTGATTCACAAGTCTCGAGATCTCATTCAGCTAAACTGGAACATGGAAAGCAAATGTGTCTAAGGACAGTGACATGTAGCCTAGACTAAGAGAGGGCGACATAAATGATGAATAACGGCATCACATTATCTCCTTCTCAGTCTTTAACTTGTCCCCAAGTTCTGAGAACAGCATAGTAAGGATCGCTATATAGACGCAAATCTTAAATCATATATATACTAATACAGCATATCCAAATACACGTACGCTATTGTTAGTTCAAGATACTGGCTGTTCGCATGCAAGTAAGATATATAATATTTAAAATTAATCTGTTATCGCTGTGAAGAAGCCGTGATGTTTGAATAAGTACAGATTCTGGTAGACTTTGTTCGATATTAATATTGTTCTCTCATAGCAACTTACTTTAAAAAATAATCTGTTATCGCCGTGAAGATGCCGTGATGTTTGAGTAAGTACAAATGCTGTTAAACTTTGATCAATATTAATATTGTTCTCTCTTAGCAGCTTACTTTAAAGATAATCTGTTATCGCCGTGAAGAGGCCGTGATGTTGATATAAGTACAGATGCTGTTAGACTTTGTTCGATATTAATATTGTTCTCTCATATCAACTTATTTTGAAGCACCTAAGCACTGATCAAAACGATGAACTTTGTTTCTGTTGAAGGTATTTCAAGCACGGAAGCTGCAGTGCTTCCAAACAGTTCTTGTAACTATTTTAAGTAAAGCACAGAAGTACATTGAGAGATTCCAATTTCGTTGTAATGAATTTCAGAGCCCGCGCGGGGCTCAAGTGGCCAATCCCCCGGAATTTATTACATTGTGTTAGCTTAATATTACCCATATATAGGGAATTCGGACGAAACAGAGAGTCAGTTCTGTTTAAACACACCGGAATGTAGTGGGTTGGGGGAAGGGAGAGCTTTACGATGGGATGGTTAATGGTTCCATGCCTCCTTAGCTCCGAAAATGTCAACACTGTCAATGTACTCAATGAAAAGGGAACTAAACAACCAATAAATTCGTTTGAAGTACGTTTCGAACACTACTATCATGTATAAACACTTATAAGTATATTGTAACGCTAACTCAGTCTAAGATTCCGGGGGCGCCTAAATATTCCCTACTGACAGATATGATGACCAACGGCATCACCATATAATAAATCAATCTCTTATTTATGTCGTTAGCTTGCAAGTGAAGAAGACCATCTCTAAAGCAAAACCAAAGAGACTCGAATCAAAAAAGAAAAAAAATATCTTGGGTAAAAAGCCCAAATCCTGAAAAAATGTAACCTCTGGTACTTTTTCCTTAAAAAATTGACCCCCCCCCAGAAAAAAACCTTTTCAGGGGTGCGTTCAGGATTTGGGCTTTTTACCCAAGATATTCTTATTCCTTATGAAATTCTGGTCTAGAAAAACCACATGAGATAAATCCTCCTTCTAGGTGATACCTAGCTCATTCATAGCCTGGTCTAGTTGCTGTGAAGAATTATACGATCGAATTTGCCGTGTAATAGAAACTAAAACATGTCCTTTCAGATTAAACTGCCTAAGAAGATCATCCAGGTCCTTATGTAAGACTTGCGTTTTCTTAACTAGTATTTTTATTCATAAGAATAATTTTCTAGGTACTTAACAAAAAAAGTATTTTATAATGCAACCGGTGCTGTGACCGAGTGGATAAAGGCGGTGGCTTTTAAAGCAATGAGGCTTAACAATCAGGTAGGTTCCGGGTTTTTTTACCCGGCCCGGGGTCATAGTAAGGTTAGATTTTCATCCTAGAGCAATCTACGGTTTTCCCATCTGAAAAGACTTTCTAAATTAAAAGACTCCAAATTTGAGTTAAAATGTTAAATTGGAAGCCACTGACGTGTCAGTTGTAATCCATAAGCCCATGAGCCTTCGCTTAAGCGACGTAGAAATAACTGCTGATTATCATTATTATTATTATTGTTATAATAATATAACAGTAATGCACACTAACACACCAGGACACATGTCAGTAGGGTGCTTTTGTGTATTGATCGTATGTTCGTGCCTAATTCCGGGCGTACAATGTCACAAAACAATATTGTTCTACAATCAGATACGGATCCAGGGGTATGGGGGGGGGGGGGGTGGGTGTTGCATGAAAAATAAACACCCCGTTCAACACCAACACAATTAACGTATTTATAAGCACAACCATACTGGTATACCTTCATATATGCTAGAACTAATTTGTAGCCTAAATATACCTCAGAACGCACCATTTCACGTCAATTTGTTTTCTGGGGGAGGAGCTCTACGACCCCGTATACAATCTCGGTTCCGCTCCTAGCAATATCCCCTCCTCCTCTCTCTCGACATATCCCTCTCAACCATAACGGGTATTTGTGGGTGATGTTACCCATTCATTTGAAAATTATGAACTGTCATCAATTATTGACATGAAGGGTAATATTATCACCTTCCTTACAGTTCGGTCCCATAAAACCAGGCGCACAGATACAACTGGAATTACCACTATGTACATCAGGGTCACGTGGGATACCGCCATTGTAGCAGACTGGGCACTCCAAAGTACAATTAGGTGGGTTGCAATACCCAACAGGACATACTGAAAATGCGATCATGAAAAAAGCTATGAATATTCATGTTATTCATCATTATGTTCAATAAGGGATGAAGTTTATCTTTCTATTGCTTGTCTGAGAATATGCAGTTTTCTAGCCTTTCGGCCTTCCAAAGAGCTTCGTGAAAAGCTGGTATATAGTACAGATATCATATACCACATTAACTGTATATCAACATGAAAGGTTAGCCATTGCCAAGAAATATTCCTAAATGTACCGATTTACAAATTTTTTGGGGCGTGTTTCAGTCAGCATCATTCCTTTATTAATATTTGGCTGTTGAATATGGGCGGCCATTTGGGAAAAAAATACAACGATGAAAACAAATAAACAAGAAAGAAAATTTAAAAAGAAAAATATGCAAAACGAAACAAACCTATGTAATTTCAATGTAAATATTGTGAAAGGCACACTTGAAAAGAGAAATAAAAATAAAAAGACAATCATGTAGCGAAACATATCATCACATGCAACCGAAGGATAAACAAGGGTTCACCGGTCGAAGTCAAAATTGATCCACTTGTCATACCAAAAAGATTAATCGCCACCATCCTTTTTTCTACTAAACTAAACTGAACTACCATAAAAAATAAGATATACTGTAAGCAAAACAACACTGGCAAAAACAAACGCTCGCACGCGAAACGAACAAGAGCTCAGAACAAAAAAAACAAGCGCCACCATAAAGACGAAGATGTTACATTATCAAAAGGACATTTGCACGAAATCAAAACGAACGTTCACGCGAAACGAACGAACGCATATGAACTAAAAGAACAGATGCCGCCCTTTTGGTTACCTTGACCGTGTTATATTACGTAATGTAGTTACGAAATCTTTAGCACAACACTTCTGTCCACCCATACTGCACCGTGCTTCACAAGGCCAGTGAACTATGTGGGCTAATCGTCGTGTTGTTATTGTGCCCACAAGGGATTTTTAACCGGGCAGAGGCAGACGAGGGACACTGCCATACTGAATATCATAGGCAGGCCTTGTCACCGTGACCAAGTACAATGGGCCTGATGATATGACGCTAAGACACAAAATTTCTATGCAGCAAGATCCGGTTCGAATTAATATTGCGAAATCATGGAAAATGCGTCATATCTGTTTGTTTTTCTCAATAGACATAATTTCATATCCTAAGAAAAATTCTATGAATCACTCTTGTATTGTCTTGAAGCGGTCTCATGCTAATGATTATCCCTCACTGTTACCAACAACAAAGTTATTATATAATCTCTGTGTTCATGATGATAGCTTGAGAGCCTCTTTACATGGTTTCTCCCTTTGTCAATTTAAGATACCATTTCCTAATCAAAATGAGACTATTTGCAATTCCTAACTTTAATAATATATAGTAGTTTGCTTTGATTTTACTTAAATAATGAATTTTAAAATTGCAAAAACTTATTCGTACTTGAAGAAGTAAAAGACATTGAAAAAGCCAATGACTATTACACATGCTAATATGTTATGTCCGTGTTTAATCTGAGCAAGCAGAGTCAGTTGTTCCTTGCTTTTAAACTTACACTTTCGTCGACGTCGACCGCTATGTGAAATCCTCTATCTTAACTATATGCGATAATTTTCGATGATTGTTTCCGTTCCACTATAATTCCATGAAACATATTACATTTATTGCTAAAGTAAGTGAATAATCAACCTTGGCTGACAGTAATATTGAGAATACGTTATAGCACTGATAACTGTCATTACTGCATGCCCATTCCCTCCTCCTCAATATAAACTTTCATTTTCCATTATTCGTGCCTGCAAATGGAAAGTTCCAATATTAACATTGCTACATCATAGCCAATGTCGATCATTCGAATTGTCCACACTACCCCTTTCGCCCCTCCTCTCCTACACGTCACCACTCAAACCTCACCAACTATATATATGAGCAATCCATCTGAAATGAATGACCTCAATGACTCAAATGACCTCTTAAATACTTGCATGTCAGACCGTGCATTAACTTTAGCGTGTTACCAACATATAT